>JABFPM010000014.1:25426-58208 GCA_022817325.1 Idris sp. 1 HC-2018
AAAATGAACAATATTTAACTGATAAAAACTGATATAATTTGTATTGTTCTGTCTCTATTACTTCTCAACCAGCATTCTGAAAGATCTAGTAATCTCGTGAAAAAAATAAGGCGCAAAAAAACGTATATTTTATTCTGCGGATACAAAAGTTTTAAAAAATTGTTTATTTTTACCCCACCTTACACTGTTTCAAAAATTGTATGATGAACCTGTGATGAAAAAATATTTGATTAAAAAACATGTGATGAAAAAAACTGCGATAAACTTGTCGGACATCCTAATTATGATTCGCTTGGTTATTATAAAATTTCATTTTCGATTGAAATCTAACCGTTATGAATGAAAAATAAAATATTTCGATCCACCCATTTGTAGATACTTTTGCTAAAAAGAAGTAAAAAGTTAAGTTTAAAAAGTTGATAATAATAATAAATATTATTTGTACGTATTTTTAATTCAGTTATTAATTATGGAATTTGACATTTATAACAATTTATGAAAACTATATATTTACTAAATTGTAATTGTATTGCACAAAGCAGTATAACAAAAGGATTAAAGTAATAGTGTAAGCGGATGAATTGTAACAGCTCCCGAGTAAACGCAGTCACCCCCAAAAGCAGCCACCATAAAAGTCGAGTTTATTTCAGGGTGATAATGCTTGTAATTCAAATATAATTCTTGTTGGAGGGTGGATTCATCTAACAGTTAGCCCTTTGTAGTTTACTACCGTTGGAATCACAGAAATCGACCACAAACCTTATTGCCTACATAGTAATATATCTATTGAATCTTATCAATGAAAAGCAAAATAAAACTATAAAATATATTTTTTGAATCATCTTTTAACTTGATTTATGTCTACGTTTTATATTTAATTAATATCTATCAAATTAAAATCTTTTAATATTTCATTTGTAGGTTATAGTTCATTATTTGAATTTAATCAACGATATACATTAAAAAAATTATTTTTTAAATTTTTTTGTCTATTTTATAATTTAAACGTACCCTTTTTCGTAGGAGACGTCGATATGAAATAACTTACCACCATGACAGATTGAAATTCAAGATATATTGAAAAAAATTTTAAACATTGATCATTTAAGGAGTTAGTTCTGTAATGCCAAAGAATATTGTTCAATTTTGCTTATTATTTTCGTTTCTTTAATACTAAAATTTTTATCTCAATAAATAAAAATATATACGATTCTCTCGTTTTCATGAATTTTTTTCATGGTTTTTCTCGATGTTATTTTTCCTTATACACTGAAAAACTTTGGCGCGAGGCATTCGCGCGAACGACGCTAATAATTAGTGTCAAACAATTAGAGGTTAACCCTCTCATGATGAAAAGCCTCGAAACGTTGTCCGTGTGAGGTTTGGTTGTGTGGTTTCTCTAGTGTCTCTTTCTGTACACCTAACCTATTTTAAGGATTCCTCTTTTTATCGGCAGACATATTGGAAATAGAGAAGGAAGGATTCACCATCAAAAGTGTTAAATAAAGTAACTCAGAGTAGTGTTGCCATAACGTTACTGAGTCACTTTATTTAATCTCTAATTTTTTGACGTTAATGGTTAGCGTCACACGCACGAATGTCTCGTGCAAAAGTTTTTCAGAGTATGATTCAAAATATAACAATATTTTAATCTAAATAAAAGCAGGTGAAAATATAATACATACAAATAAAACTTAAAATATAAATACTGTAATATCTCGGTTATGCAACTTAGTCGAAAACTCTAATTTTATGAACCCACGTACAAAAATTAGAATTACTCACAAAATTAATATCACAGGTGTATATTTACATAATATTTAATTTAGAATATGTTCTGTTTATGTCTTCATTTTATATAATAAAATGTGTGTTGTTATTCGGATTACCCAAGTGGACTCGAATTACACAAATTTTTCAGATTGATCAAACGCCTTTTATATAATGTAATACGGAAAATTGGATATAGTAGGTTCTGATGTGTGGGGTTTTATTGTATTTTAAAATTGTTGAAAATTGAAGTTAATCGGTTTTTTCATTATTATTACAAAATTAAAATTTGTATTATTATGAATTTCAAATAACTATTTTTGATTTTTTGCCTGTTAAAATTTGAATGTAATTTGAAAAAAATGTTTGCAAGTTATAGTCTACGATGGAGCACAACTTTCCGATATAATTGATTTTTAATTTTTTATTAGTGTTTTGCAAAAAAGTTTTAATCTTTTCAATGTACAAAAAACTGAAAGAACAATATTTAAAAAATAATTGTTTATTTCAATATTTGTATGCTGTCTGATCTAGAAATTGATATACAGATATACTTTTGCAGATGTTACTTCAATTTCATAAGAGTTGATTGATTAACTTGATCATCTGATCCTGACAAACATCTACTTGGGTTTGATTTGGACTAAAAACGCATTTACATGTTATGATTGTAATTTATATAAGTAATTTCCGACTTAAACAAATGATATCTCATGCTAATATCAGAAAGATAAATAGTTTCTTGAGTTTATATTATATTAATGTTTTATTATACGCACGTTTTCATTCATAAAAATGAAAATGTTCTGCTATAAATTCACAGTATATAATTAATATTATTATTTTTATTGATAATAAGAATTGAGTTTTTATAATTGAAATTAAAAGGTCTATAACATAATTTCGATTGAACGGATTATGAGCACGCATACGATATTGTGAAAATTTATTAGATAATACATCAATGGTATACTGTTATTAGTTATGAAGCTTTGAAATCCCTCGTGCGTATTTACGCTTCAAGATGTATTATCCAAACACGTATTTTAATTTTTACATCCTTAATTGATAATGAAATCATCGATTATACAATGTCATAAATGCAAAATTTATTGCCGGATAATATTATGAAGCAGATAGAAATTACCTTATATTACGAATGTGCTTTCTATCTGTGGCGCATTATCAATTCATGCTATTTTCGAGTTCATGAAATGTATTCTAATTAAATCCGTGACTGTTTGAATTAAAATCTTAATTTCCGCTATATGTTTATATTAATCTGTATGTTTATATTAATTAAGTCGTTGCTTTGTGAACAGAATGAAAAGTACACAAGCTAATTAGAAAAAATTAAGATCATTTAATCGGTGACTACCCAGGTGGAAATTTTATATTGGCGCAGTGTCGAACCAATACTGACGGCCGTTCGTCAACGCTTGGCAGCCATTGTTGGCGCAACGTTGGCATGTAACGCGCACTTCCTTTGCCCCAATACTGGCAATCGACTGTTGGTCGCCAGAACCGCGCCAGTATTTAAGCAATAATGGGACAATAATGGCTCAGTACTGAATATTTTCTGACTGAATTGGAATAAGAAATTGAATTAAATAAAATTCATTTTAAAACGAACTAACCTTTATTTATATATTATTTTAAAATATAAACAAATATATAATTTAAATTATACATATTATATAACATCTATATTTCCACTTTTATCACCGACCATTTTTCCTCGCTCTTTTCTTCCGCCATCACGATCGGAAGCCCCAGAAAACCATCGACTTATTTTTGAATATAATTCCTCCTTTTTTTTATTAAATTGCGGTATTAAGACATCTATACAAAAATTAAAATTTAATTTCTTGTTTATTAAATTATGAAAGAAAAAAAAGGAAAAATATTACCGCATGTAAGATCACATAATCTTGTCGCCGAAAAATTTTTTTTCCCTCTTCCCTTCATCATACGGCCTCTGCCACTGTATTGAACCTGGACCTCTTTTGATAAAAATTCTTTTAAAATGGCGTCAATCGATTCGTTCTCTTTTTGAAAACCGCATGCCAAGACTTTTATTAAATCAACCTAAAATTAACCATAAACATTGAATCTCATAATTTTTTTCAATTTTTAAAATAAATAATGTTAAAAAAAATACGTAAAAAAACATACGCAATTTTTACGTAACGCTTGGTCCTCCAAAGAAGCATCGAATTTTTCGAAAGTTTGGACATCTTTACAGGGAAGGAGAACATCAAATTTAGTCTTCAAATCTTGAAGTGACGTTGTATTTAGTCCAATCATAGAAATGGAGGCGCGCACATTCTTGAAACCGTCATCAACATCATAACGGATGCTATTGCGCACGGAATCTTGTTTTGCCATAATCATCATGAAACCTTTTTCCATAACGTCAACAATGTAAGAGGATTCTGAAAAAAATGATAGTAAACATTGATTGATTAATTGGACAAAAAAGTCACTTTGAATCAAAATAACTTTTGAACTTCAGTTAAATAAGTGTTCGGTACAACGCCGATAAGTATGCAAAATCATAACGACAACATACTATTAAACGACTTGATGTAAAATGTTGAATCTTAAGCGGAGAGTAAACTGAAATATTTCGTGAAATTACCATGTAATCGGGCTTCTTGCACTGCGTCCTCAAATGCTCTCGACGCCGATTTAAGCGATTTCATATTTTTCGGAGGTTTTTCCTCTTTATTAAATTCCCTTGCAGAACGTTGGTTAGAGATATTTTTGCACACAGAGTTACTTCTTTTATCTTCATTGAAACTTATTTTTGGGTCTGCTTTTACACCACATATTTTATCGTCATGTCCATTGCGGCTGTTTTTTTCTGAAAAATGCAATAAATAAATTTTAAGGTGATGTACAAATTTTCCTACTACGGGATTTTTTTTTTAAATTTTCATAATTTTTTTTCAATATAATAAGAAAATCGTGATTTTGCAATAATAAACTGCGTTCTTCTTGTTGAATGAATTTACAATTTGTTTCTTCATTGAAATTCAAAAAATTTTTTACCTTTGAGTTCATAAGGAACATTTTCATCCGATGACTCTGAAGCAATTCGAATTCTTTTTCTAGGTCTTTCATTTTCCAGTGGTGAATCTGAATTGAAAATTTGAATAATAATAAAAGTTTTCTCCGAACATATAAATTCTTCAAATGATTATTTTGTGCAACAAACAAGCTAACTATTTTCGTGCATGCACAATGTATGTTTTCAATGAAATGGAACAATAAAATGAACCTATTCGGTACATTTTGTTGGCACACGAAGAAACATTCAAATGGATAAGTGGAAATTTTGTTTTAATCACCTGAACACGAGGGTGACGATTGTTTCAAATATGTTGCATTTTCATCAATGGACTTTAGAGTTCTCCTGTCAGCATTGGTTTCACCGCAAACATCTGTTTCGTCTTCCACTGCAAATTTTGGTACATAAGATGTATAAAACGAAACGAAGTTTTTATTTGTTTGCTTGTTTATATACCTTTCTTGCTAGGTGAAGTTTTCTTAGGTGAATCTTGGGGATATTCGGGAAGTTCATCCACACATGGTAAAACAAATGATTTCTCACGTTTTTTTTTATTTGATACAATTAAAGTTTCATTTTCATCGCAGCTCGTCTCAATACTTGATGATTCCTCAACATTCCTCCTTTTAAACGATCTTTCCAATTGTTTGTTTGCCTCGGTTAAAGTTTCTAAACATTTGTTTGTGTCTAAGTGGGGGCGTAATCGTGAAACCCGTCGCAACCCGTTCAACACATATAAGTTCACGCAGGACCGCGTAATAAATTAAAGCAAAGTTGTCCTCGTGCGTAGCGAGATCGAAGGAGGAGAAGGATTTTTGAATCACTTTGCACAACTCACATCTATAAAATCAGGTTCTTTATTTCTCGTTTGGATTGACAAACGCGAGACTCCTTGTGCGAATTTCGCGCGAGACATCCGCGCGAAACCGTAATGACGCGTCTCAATTCAGCTTAATTATTATTATACACGGCGCAAAGACGACTTGCTGCGGTGTTGTCGAGCTGGAGACCAAATCACAACTGGCCTACTCCAAGCGTGCCCGAAAAACACAAAATGCCTAGAGCGACCTTGACAAAAATATAAAGAAAATAATACACGCAAATACAACATGTCTTTAATTGCGAACGCAACAACATTCAATACAATATAAAAAAGAAATCGGCCATTTCCCGTCCTTTTCCCTATGAGCATTAAATATAATTGAAGTAATTTGAGAATTTTATTTTCTTTTACAAAATTTACTACACTAGATTAGTTTGGCGCGTGCTACGCACGCGCCAAATGAAAATTATTTGCACATTTAAATAAAAATTAATTAAATTTAATAATTATAATTTTTTTAATATTTTGATTTTGAGTTTTCACATTGACAATCAAAACTAATTGACATTGTAAGAAGACATGAGTGCTTTCCACAATGATAAATCACAAATTAGTAATACAAGAATTTATTGAATAGTAATGAGGTAATTATTAAGAACTGATATTGCGATGCAATGATGTCGAATTTTTATACATAATTTGTGAAGTTCATTACACGTTTTGATTCATTTACATTTCTGTTTATTATTCTCATATTTCTTTTTTAGTTGATCGACTGCTAATTGTATATTCTAACTTTGATCATAATATCATATGATATAATAAATTTATATACAAAGAATTTAAATATAAATATTAAATAAATTTTTTAAAAAAATTTTCACGGTTATTAAAATTAATCAATAATTAGAATTTAATTCATTTAATTTAATAAAAAAAAACTGATAAATGTGTTTAAATTAATAAAATGAAAAATTGTAAAAAATGTAATTATATTGTAAATTTAAACAAAATTATAATAAGTAGAAAAACGTATTAATCTAACTATTAATTTAATTAAATGAATTTCAAATTATTTAAATGAAATATACATCGATTAAATAAACAAACCATTATTAAAATTAAAAATAACATAAAAATAAAAATAATCATCAAAATAAAACCAACAATAAGCAATTTAATAATTATTTAAATTAAGAAATGGATTCTTTCAAATCACGATCAAAATTTACCAAAGAGCTAACTTCTTGCCATCTCATGTGAATACATGTTTCTCATTGGTAGATATAGGCGTTACTCTCTGCAACTTCATGCGTGTCATGCATTTTTTCAGAATGGATTTATAATTCTAGAATATTGTAAAATGTACCAATAAAACTCTATAAATGTCCGCTGAAATTAATTAATTGAAATCATTACATGAATATTATGAAAATAATATATACATATTTTAAAAATTTACTAAAATTTTTCATAAAAATTTTGTATAAACATATAAAAATATTCGATATAAATAATTTAATATGCAAAAAAATATTTTTTGTACAACAAAAAATATCAATTCAATTTTAAATATTAATTATTTTTATATTATTAAATAACTTTTTTTAATAAATAAGAAAACTAAGTTTCATATTAAAAGATTTTCTAATTATAATGAAAATATAATAAACAATGCCACTCATATATATCGTTTCATAAAATAACAAAATATTAAAAATAATTTTCTAATTTTATTCAAATATTTTTTTAAAAAATGTAAAATATTATCAAATCATAAAATTAATATTTCCATAATACTTATCAAAATTTCATTCATAAAATAAAAGAATAACTTTTCGTTTATATTTAAATCATATTCAAGATATATTTAAATAAATATATTAGTAATTACGATACATGTGCTAAGATTTTGTTTCAAGCGAATATTTATTAATATTTTCAAATTATTCTAATAATATTATATAATATTCAAAGAATAATCCTTAAATATTATTTAATATTAAATAATATTATGTGCTCATAGGGTTTTAATTCAGCATAATTCTCATTTCGCATATAAATCAAAAAATTTATAAATTTGTTTTCGTGATTTACGACTTTGGCCCAAAATTTTAATCTCAAAAGATTTCCAATGTCTTTGCGGCATCACCTGTTTTTGGCACCAACTTTCAATCTCGTCGTAGTCCTCGACTCCAGGATATCGGCACCACCATTTTTTGTTCTTATTGTAGATCCAACTGGATGGAACCTTATCTACAACTAATTTACCATTCGCGGATTTTTGTTCAACGAATGATATAACAACATATCTTGTTGATTTATGTAACCTAAAAAAGAAATAAACAACTAATAATCGAAACAAAAATATTACGTAAATAAATTTTGATTTTTCCAATTTTATTTGCTGTGAGAAATTACGACAAAAAAACGACAAAAATACAATGACAACAATCATTAGTATGAAAACATTGATTTCAAAAATAATAAAATGAAAACCACAAAAATAAACGATTTATTTCAGCTTAATGAGGTTTAAAACAAAATTTATTACAAACTTTCTTTTATATTTATAGGAAAAATAAAATTTCCGAAACGGAAAATGTATTTTTGAGTTTAAAAGTTCCTACATATAGCAAAATTGAATTTATATAAATAAATAATGTTAAATGGTTAATTAATTTATTTATAACAACATAAAACATTTTTTAACGTATTTTAAAGGTTAAAGTGTTTGGTTTTTTAAAATTTGTTTTGTAACAGTAGAAAGACGTGATGTAAACACTAAATAAGTTGTTTAGTGGATGTGTCATTAAGTGCAATGTGTTTTTACAAACTTCATAATTCATATATTTTATGATCAACTTACTCTGTTATCATGTTCATCATCAAACCGTCTGTTTTGATCGTCAAATATAAAAGGTATCTTGCCGTTTACACTTGTCGCAAACTCGAACTGCAGCGTGTTTACGTTTGTCGCGATTGCCCGTTGTTCTCAGTTACGCCAAAAGACACTAGAGGGCTTTATCATGTGATGTTTTTAACATGTTCGAAAATTATTCTACAAATATATTAATGAAAGGACACACTTATGCAAACTGAATTGTCTGTCCTTTATTAATTTTTTAGTGGAATACTTTTCGCGTAAACGCCATTTATTTAAAACCTTTTGAGCTTGTATAAATAAGGATTTTAGCAACAATAAATTATTTTAACAAAATTACATTCATTAAATGCATCCTATTATTGATAATAATAGTAAGAAATATTAACACGTAAATAAATGTATTTGAAAACGTTCTTTTTATACTGTTTTTATTTTCGCGCATCATTTCTCTTATTTTCAGCAGCTCGTTCAGTAAAAAGAATTTCCACCTAAATCGATAAAATATTAAATAAATTCAGTTAACCGATCCGGATTATTTATTAGTAAGTATATATTATTTTGTGCTTTTCTCAAGATGGATAAAACTTTCAAAATTCCCGTTTTTAGATTTTAGTCAATCAAAATGTCCAGCCGGAAACGGGTGAAAAAATTCCGTCATTTACAGCAAGCTGCAAACCGAAATAGTGATTATAATACTGAAACGGACGAAGGTAAAATTTTTTAATACATCATAATTTTGACGTATTTAAAAGTTGAGTTGATTTTTATTCAAATACAGAATTTTGGGGTTAGGTTTTTGTGTCAATGAAATTTAAAATTTACATTAGAGATTATTTAAGTGAAAAAAAGATTGCCATTGTTGGACATTTGATTAACAATTTTTTTCAAGCACCATTGTCATGCATTGAACAAAATTCATTTTATATGACCCGACTGATAAATAAAAGAGTTTGTTTAATAATATTTTCGAAGTATTCTTACGCATAATTTAATCTCAATTATCTTCAAATTTTGTTTTTTATTTTTTTAGTTAGTAAGTTGCTTTCGATCACTCGAAACTTTAAAAAAATAAATTTCTTTATAAGATTAATACCATTTTGATGACCAACCAATTCGAGTCTTTTAACATATCAAGAGAAAATTATCCTGTTTTATTTTTAATTTCCTATTTTATAATCGATAAATAAAACACAATTCTTTATTTTTTGAAATTTGAATATTTTTGAAGTACTGTATTTATAAACTCAATACTTGCTTATATGTTTCCGAATCTTCAAATTTTTTTTTAATTTTAAAATGAAACTTTTTACCATTAATAATGAAGAATTAATGACAATTAAAATAATTGTTTTTAAATCAACTACATTTCATCGTTGGGTCGACGATAACGCATTGTTAAATTTTCGTGCCTACACTAAAATTTTTTTCGATTTGTTAATAAAGATTTATTAGATAGCTTTAAGATTCTAATACATGCAATAAGTTAATTTCGTTGTTATTTTTCGTAGTTAATATTCAATAAAATGTTTTCAGAATCACCGTGTTGTCAACAAATACAAGATTACCATACATATTCCTGCGATGATGGTCCCCTCTCTTCAAAGACCAGTGATCAATCTCTTCTACACTCGTCAATCGATAGCCAGAGAGAAGATCTACCTTTTCTGCCAGTCGACGAATGTGTGGAAATCGAGGACAGTGAAAATGAAGAGCCCAGTGATGGCGAAGGAAGTATTCACGAAGAGCCAGAGCAAAACTTTATTTTGCACGAAGATTCGAAAGATGAGCTCACAGAGGGCGATTTAAAATCAAAGTTGGTAGCATTGATTCACAGGCATGCAGGATCTATAACTCGGACTTTCGTTGATGACTTGCTTCTAGTACTGCGGAGCGAAAATTACACGCTTCCCAAATCAAGCAAGACTCTTTTAAAAACAAGCACCACTAAAACCAACATTCGATTGATGATGAGCAGCGATTTGACATTCGGCCAGTATACTTATTATGGTATACAAAGTAGTTTAAACGATATTGTGGATCCGGATGTTTACACAGAAGATGAAATTATTGTACAAATTAATATAGATGGCACGGAATTTTACAAAAAAACAAAAAACAATTCTTGGACTATTTTAGGAATGCTTCATCACAAAGATTATGATTCCAAACCTTTTATAATTAGTATATTTTATGGACGATCAAAACCACACTCAGCCAATCAATTTTTAGAAGACTTAAAAAATGAAGCGAACGATTTGACAATTAACGGCATTGTCATACGAAACAAGCGATTTAGTTTTAGGCTAAAATTTATCTGCGATACACCTGCACGTGCTTTTATATTACGTTGTAAAGGACATACCGGCTTCTTTTGTTGTGAAAGGTGCATTGTCAAGGGAGAATCAGTCGGTATTGCAGGGCAGCGGCCGAATAATGCGACACGAAGCAAAAGAGTATTTAAAGACATAAACTGTGATTTGCGTACACATGAATCATTCGCAAACAAAAAACAGCCTGAACATCATTCCAAAAAGGAGGATTCGCCTTTACTTAATTTTGTAAATGTTGATATTGTTAAAGATGTTCTTCTTGAGCCGTTGCATTTATTATGTACTGGCGTATCGCGAGTTTTGGTAGAAAAAATCACGACAATGTTAGACGAGGTCGGTAATGAAACATTGCAACAAAAGTTAAATCTTATCTCCGAAGACGTGACTATGGAATTTCAGAGAAAAAAATTTGACTTTTCCGATATTGTCAACTGGAAGGCCACTCAATTCCGGTTCTTATTATTTTACAGTTTTGTATTGTTTACACAGTCACTGATCCCAGATGATCAACAGCGACACTTAATGTTACTTTTCAGTGCTGTTCGTATACTTGCAAATAAAGATCAAGTTGATGAACGAAAAGCAGAGTATTGTAGGACTCTATTGCGAAAATTTGTTTCAGAGTTTTCAACATATTATAGTAATGATTCGGTTACTATAAATATTCATAACTTGATCCACATAGCAGATGATGTTATCAGTATGAAAGCTCCTTTGTTTGATTTTTCGGCATTTCCTTTTGAAAATTGTATTGGTTTTGCAAAAAAAATTGTCGTTTCTCCATACAACCCAGTAGGACAAATATCAAAACGTTTGTTAGAGTTACAGCAATGTAATGTAGAGTCTATTAGAAGTCGCTATCCACTCATTTTCAAAGTAAAAAAAAATCGACTGACCCAATCTATGTCATGGAAAAAAAAGAAGGCAATAAGACATTCGTAAAGGAGGTTCATTTCCGCCAGATGATTTTAACCATAAATCACCCAAACAATGTTGTATTGTTGAACGATGACAGTGTCCTACGAATCTCGAGTTTGTACTTCTACACTGACGAGAACAATAAAATTTGTAGTGACTTCTTCATGTCAGGCATGAAGTATGCATGCGACAATGTTTTTGATTATCCGCTACCATCGAAAATAATCGGAATAATGACTATTGCAAAAATGAACAACGACATTTACAACTTTTCATTAAACAATGCTGTAAAAAAGTGTATGTATACAACAGCGCTATCAGGAAAAGAAATAGCGATCACTTTATTACATTAATGCTATACCACACATTATATATTTTTTTACGTTAAATTGACATTGTTAGTTTATTCATCTTAATATTTTCTTCAAATAAATTAATTTAAAATACGCCAAATGCCGCGGTATTGTGCCATTACTGCCCCAAACATTGTTTCGACACTCAAGAAAATGCCAGTACTGGTTCAGTACTGATTTACAACCGTTGTATGCCAATACTGGATCGATACTGCATCGTTTCTTTATATCGGTTGAAAAAAAACATTCCATCTGGGTATGTGAAGGGATTGGAAAAGACAAATTTTCTAAAAAATTGTTAGATAATAAATATTATGTAATTGATGTAAATGATGTGCATTGTAAAAAAGTTAAGTGCAAATAATTACACAAAATTTTCAAATCATTTCGATGAAAATGCAAATGATTAATGTGCACTTAAATATGTGCAAATATTGAAAAGTTGAATTTCTGTACCTTCTATAGATGAATAAATATTTTTTAACATTATAAAAATTGTTTTCATTCAAACCTAATGGTTCCCTTTCATATAAAAATTTTAATTATAAACCTAAGTGCGTGTGCACTAAAATCTAATGCAACTTTCAACGCATGCAAGAAGCTTGTCTTTCTTAAAACAGAGTCGAGCTGGTCAGCACACGCCTACATATAGAGTTTGGGCATTAGACCATCGTGACGTTGCATTCGACCTTCACCAGCATCCGGCTGAAAAGTTTGGACATTAGATTGCGCTTGACCTTTAAATTAAATAATTTTATGTTAATTATTTTTTAAATTTAATTTTTTATTTATTCATTTTTTACAATAGAAATATGCAAAGTGTCCTAGGTCTTTCCTTTCTATACTACTTATTGAATCACTAGTCTTTAACTTAAGTTTTTCCATTCTGGATTTATTGGAACTTCGGAGCGGGTGGTGTTCATGAAGGGGGACCCGCTTGTTATGGGAGATTTAGGTAAGGCTCGTATTTTTATACATACCATACGTACCACTGGCATGTTCCGTGGTCCACCTGCATAGAACTGAGCTTCAAGTTAGGCAAGTGATAAACCTAGGAAATTGCATAGTATCTCAGGAGAACCGTTAAGGGGGATACCTCTGTGGCTGTGTCCTGAATTGCAGCCAGCATAACTCAGGAACAATACGTGCAAAATCATTCAAGTTTAAAAATTCTGAAAGCTTATGAATGTAGTTTTTGTTTCACGTAGGGATTTAAAAAAATAAAACTTAAGTCGTCAAAAATGATTTATAAAATCAAGCTTAATATTTATTCATTGAAAAACTAAAAATCTAATCAAAAAATTCTTACTATTATACTATGTTATATGCTCTTCCAAAGATATAGAATAAAGTGAACAAAACTCGATATATTTGAACTAAGATTACAAATAATAAATGAACGTTGAAAATAAGCCTTTTTTGACAGTCATAGGGATGTTTCTTCTTAAGTTATGGTACGCTCCGAATGAGATATTCTTCAGCACAGTCTCTCATATTTTTGATTAAAATATGGTGATTTTTATACATACTGAAGAGCCTTGTTATAGAGATCAATAGATAGTCATTTTCATGCTACTACTGCACAGTTCGTTCAACTTGAGCCTACAAACCCAATCCTAAAGTCATACGGCCCTTATTTAGGACTAAATAATTTTTGTAGATGAGAGGTCAATATTTGTCTTCCGTAGATTCCGAGCTTCTTTTTCTACATTGCTGAAAAATACCGCAAGTGTTAGTGTAACCCAGAGTGGGAACTGAAGATTGAAACAATGCAAATCTCTTAATGTATCGTAAAGACGTGTTAATTAATCGAATATGTAGTGTGAAGTAAAAATTATTACTTAATTTTATAACTGCATTAAAAATCATCAAAAACAACGTAAGAATCAGTCAATTACTTTTGACAGTTAAAAATCACAAAACTATTTGTACATTCTAAGGGCGTAAAACGATTGAAAACACAGTATTTTTCAAATTTTTGAATTCAAGTATAACACTTTTTTATTAATATTTTCAAAAGAAGCTCTTTATTTTATGAAAAAATATTATTTTTTACAAGATTTTTATAGAAAAAAAAACTTTGTAACATTTTTATTAAATACTTAAGGGGGAACAACATTGTGATTAAAAAGGAACGCTTGTTATGATTTTTTTCTCCTGCTGTAATCAAGATTTTGCGTAAAACTTCCAGATCAAAAATCCCTTACGCACGACGGAAGTCACTAGAATTCCTCTGCTGCGCGCAAAGCTAAATTTTCACTTTTCATAACAGTGTGCGCTATTTTGCTGTAACGTGCGCCACCTATAATTAGTTAACAATTTGTATTTTGTGTTTAAAAAAATATTTTTAAAAACATTATATCATCTTCTTCGAAAATAATATTTTTTCATAAAATAAAGAGCTTCTTTTGAAAATATTCATTTTTTAAACACATTATCTACAAAAGTCAATTTTTGCATTTTTTTTAATAACAAATGCATTTTTTGACCTTTATTCGATCTTGTGACCGGTTATTGACCTATTTTATAGACGAAATTATTAATTTATTCAATTTATACAGCCAAGATATGTATTTGAAATCATGTTTTAGACAATCAGACATTTTGTTTTCATTTCATTTGTTTCCGTACAGAGCATTTCCGAAAATTTAAAAAAATTCATTTTCGAAGTGTCGCCCGTAAAAATTCGAGGGATCATGTTTTTTCCCATGTATCAGATAGACAAAATAACAAAAAAAATATGGTGTAGAAAGAGTGCCACCAATTTCAATTTTATTTTGTTTTTGAACCTCTAAATGGAACATTTTCG
Organism: Idris sp. 1 HC-2018; assembly: GCA_022817325.1. Taxonomy (NCBI): domain Eukaryota; kingdom Metazoa; phylum Arthropoda; class Insecta; order Hymenoptera; family Scelionidae; genus Idris; species Idris sp. 1 HC-2018. The sequence continues at coordinate 40,390 of JABFPM010000014.1, forward strand.
TGGATTTGCTTATAACGTCAAACTTGTAAGGGCATATTCTACATGTTGTAATATATCCAAATACATAATATCTATTATACTTATTATTTAAAGATTTTTGACCCGAACTTTTTCTAATAGGTACTTTTTCATTTGTAATGAAATAAATTTTTGCATATGGTATCATCAAAGTGTAAAATTTGAATAAATTTCAGGTAATAAATTTCAAACCTTCCAAACAATTACATAGTTATTGTTTGCCAATTTATACTTATTTATTTTTTGTTTAAATATAATTGCTTAGAATTTATGAAGTTGATTGATTTTTTTAAATAAAAATGGAATGTATTTCTCATGACGTGACTTTCTGAGTGAAAAAGAATAACGATGAAGCGTAATGAATACAAATGCAATGAGTGCGCTTACTGAGTTTTCTCACCAATTTTCTTGCAACGCTTCCCATACAATTGATACGCAGGCGCGCAAAATGTTGCGACGCCGTAGTAATGCTTTCAGTCAAGCCCCGAATTTAGAAGGGGTAAGACGTATTTAATATCATATCAAGAAACGTGCGCATTTTTTGATGCCGGTAGAATTGTTCAACAAAATTAAATATTCAGTGCTTTAATAACAATACATGTAATATTAGTGAAACCGGTCGGTGCCTGCTTTATGTGTTTTTGGGTGAATGACACTAGTGTACAAAGTGAATAGTTTTGGAGCATAGTGTATATAGTGCTTTATATACTTAAAAGAGATATATCTTCACATTTTTTTCACCAATATGGAATAAAGCTAACCGAACAAGTGTTTTTACTATACTGTTAAATATGTAAGTTTTAGATTATAGTTATCTACGGTTTTATTTCAATTTTTTTTTAAGTAGAACTATGTGAACAAATTAATTGTAGCGTTAAAAAAATTATCTATCGTTAGTAATAAGGCAACAGTAATATTTTCAAAAGAGGCCACTGAATATAACCACACTGAGTAGAAATTTGTAATTTACTCCATTTTCAGAGTAAAAATGTTTACATAATATGAACATTTACTTTATAATTATATCCATTTGGAACAATAATTTGAATTAGATTTTATACAAAGAAAATAAACCTATAATTAATGAAAATCATTATGAATAATAATCTGTTCTGTATTTAATTATATTTAAATATATACGAAAAGAATATTAACTTTCTTTTAAATAGCTTTCAAATTTTTTTGACATTTCATTTCATGAAAAATTTTCGATTACATTAAGAAACTAGACTGCAATTTTGAAATGACAAAATACTTTGAATTCAAAAGTATCTAAGTCTAAAATATAAAAATCGCTAATATTCTTTTGATATACTCTGTGATAAAAGAGATTATTTTATATAGGAATTTTAGGTTGTGTAAATTCAATGTTTGAGTAATGTTCAGCAGCGAATACGTTTCTGTTAAAAGTATACTGAAGCAACAAGCTTTGATAGCTCAATTTACTCTGCTTGTCTATTCAAGCTTAAATATCCAGAAATTTAAGTTAGCACAGTGCTACTGTTTTCTCAATGTATTTATGTAAACGGTAAGATTCTGATTGTATTACTTCAGATGGCACGTGGATTTAAATAGCGCATGCGTTAATACTAATTAGTGAAATCAAAATATTTTACTTTTCGATGTATGCAAAATACTTTTTGATCGAACCATGATCAATAAAGATTATTTTGCTGAAAATTACGACGTAATTTATTTTTTGACATGTGAAATATGTTATTTTATTATGCATATTTTTTGGCATAAAAACTTTTGTTACAATTTTTTATTGTACTTTTTAACTACCAAGTGAAAACAGAATTTTTTATTTGAAGAACTAAACCTTTTTCACAAGAAAAATTTAATGCATTTTAAAATAATTTATTTACTATCCATTTACATAATGTTTGTTTTCTATTTTTATTTCGTTCATTATTTTTGAATTCCATGAGCGTATATGAGCATAAAGTCTCACAAACCCTTACTAAAGTGATGAGAGAACATACATTTTTATGTTAAATTACGCAGAAAGTGTTACATTAAGTAGTTTACGGTGAAGAATACGTAAAGGATGTTCATTAGTGAGCCATGAGAGATTTTTATCGTTTCCATAAAATTGATTATAATTTAAACTTTTTTTTTTATGTAAAATATTACGGAATAAAGTTTATTTCCATTATGATTAAAGAATATAGAAATACATTAAGGTGATATGTCAGTCGATTTCAGGGTGTCTCTCTCACTCACATGTAAATTTCTATAGTTCTGTCTCTTTCGCACTTATGTGACTGATATATCACCTTAAAATGAATTTTTTTTTTCAGTTCAAAGAGTTTACTACTAGTTATAATAAATTTTGTACTTTATAATATTTAAAAATTAAATTTAAATATTAAATTTAAGTTTAAACGTTCGTTGTACAATTATTTAAGAAATTGTAAACAAATATATTTGTTTAAACTTATTTTATTGAATTTAAAAAAATGATTATTTTTAATATTGAACATATCAAAGAATTCCATCCAAGAAAAGTCAAGATTTTTAACTTGATCATAAGTAAATCTTAAGATGAAGATTTATGCACTAGTTTAGATGAGTAGAAAATTCATTATTTATTCAACAGTAAAAAAGAGCAGGTATATTTAGCCAAGTTTGTTAGAAATTGCAAAATGAATCTCATTTGATTATGTGCATGTATAAACTTTTTATTTTCTTCAAAAGTATAATCATTTTTTAAATAATAATTGTTACTCTTTAATTGTAAAGCTTTTAAAATTTGCTTATAATCTTATCAAAGGATATAGTGAATACTAATCATTCCCAGTGATTTATACTAAAAATCGATATTTTAATGCAACTTAACTCTTTATAAAATAATAAGTGGCGTTAATGAAACAGAAATAGCAATAATTCAAAAGAAAATAATGCTCGCATATCCACTTAAGTTTTCAGTTAACAAAGTTTCAGTTGTAATATAAATTAAACTGAAATATATGGTTTCAAGCTTATAGAGTTTTAGAAAAAGACCATATTTTTTATTGTAAATGTAATCTGCAAATGTCATTAAAATTGCAAACAAATAAAATAAGTTTGTAAAGGAAAAAATTAGTTTTGAAATAGTCATGAATACAAAAAATAACACTGCAAACTCTAAACTATAAATCAAATACCGTAATGTAAGTGATTCTGAACGACAAAAGCATGATTGTGGACTTTACACATTCTACATTATCGCAAAGTTCTGCAGGTCGTTCAATTAAAGCCATCTCTGTACTATAATTTAAACCATTTAGTAAGTGTGATGCAAGGTCATTTTGGGGTATAAATTTTATCGATGTAATGTCATACGTTATTTATTATAACACTGGTCAGATTTAGCATTTCACATTACGTTATATCGGAAGGACCGATATTTAGAATCATTGCACAAACAATACTTGTGCAGGTTAAATTAATGTGCTCATTGAAACAATATTGTGAAATTTCAGGAATGGACAATATTTTGCAGATGTTATTGTGATGGAAAAATCATTATTCAGATCAGACTAATTATTCAAAATTGTTTGCTATATTTATTTCGATTTCAAAAGAATTTATGAAACAAACAGTTCAACATTTATGAAATGATGTTAAATTAAGCTTTATTGTTAAAGCATTTGTTTTGAAATCAGTTTAATTTTTAGGGTAATTTTTATTTGATTAAAATTACATTGAGAAACTGAACAAAAATTAAAAAAGTTCTCAGTATTCTGTGTTTTTGACGTCTTCAGTAAAGCTCATCACTGAAACCTCATCAAAATGCAGCGGAGTATCGTCTAGAGATATTGATGCAACTGCAAATTTATACCAAGTCGCCAGGTACGTGTATCATTTGCACTCGAGAGTACGATATTGCAGTATTTCGATAGTTCTTGAGGAACATTGTTTATTGTTTCAAGACCACTCGAGGTACTTATATATGTTGCTTCAATAGAAGGCGAACGTTAAGTCGCGCAGAGCTAAGTGGCGCTGGCTTAATTTGGCGTGGGATCTGTTGACAAGAGCTAGACCTAGCTGAGTCTTCGATCTTTTGCTTGGGCGTTTTGTTCTGCTATTGTAATAAACGAAACAAAGGAGGCGCCTATTCGTAACTCTTTAGGAAAGCTTTACGCTTTGTACTTTGTTTAGCGGCTACGTATACTTTCATACGAAATAAAAAATGGAAATCTTGCGTGCTTTATTAATCTTGTGTCACACTTTTTTGTTCTCCTCATCTTGACGACACAGTTGCAGCAATAAAAAAAAAGGTGTTAAAAAGACTACATGATATTCTTTGTGAAACCACAAAGAAGCCAATTTGCAGTCGTTCCAGTTTTTATGATTATGCAAAACGAAGCAAATGAATCAACCTACATATAAGAACTTGCAAAATGATCACAATTATTACCGTTGTAATGCTTGCATAATTAATGTTCATTTAAGTACAACGGAAAACTATTAATATAAACATAATTATGATGCATGCTACTTGCGTCTAACAATTTTCTCGAAAATCTCGTTTCCGTATATTTAATCAAACCTTATCTTTCTAGATAGTAAAATATTTAACATTTAAGTTTGTTGGATATTTGCCCAAACATTTATCGTTCATTTACTTTATATTATGTGCATGCAATGAACCAGCTAATAAATTTTTAGCTGCAAAAGAAATTTTTTGGAAACTAATTCATAAAAGTATTATTATTATGTATTATTATTTTTTTTTATTTAAAAAGATAACTTTTCGTACTTTGAAATAGTAGTGCTGTGAACATTTTTTTAAGACGATTACATTTTTTATTTTGCAGTTTGTGTTAAAGTAATATATAAAAAAGACAGATATTCAGTTATAAATCATGTGTCCAAAAATGTAATTGCATTTTTTCATTATCACGTTGCTACTAATTCTTCAGATTTACGGTATTATTATCGCATGTTAGGAAAACCTGACAGTTAAGTTATTATCCCTTCGCCGGTCCGTAAATCAAGCTTGATTGGTTGAATTTTTGCTGTCTTTGTAAATTAATAGAAGAATCCTGTCTGATATTAAGTTCTGATATTAAGAAACATAAAATTAATAGATTTGCAGATTTGTTCAACATAATAAATGAGCTTGTAATAACTTAGAATCCATAATCGTATGCAATTAATTACACTTGAAAAAGTTTTATACTTTTACGCTTAACTTGAATGATTTAGTGTAAAAGTGTATGCACAATTTTTGAGTGTAAAATTGAGCTAATTAACTAGAAGTCGGCAGGATATTCTTATAAACGTGAAAACATATTAATCTATTAATTCACTGAAATATAAATAATGACAACTGAATAAATATTTTATTTTGAATATATATTGAAACATACTTTTCGATTTGATATCATACAATTTATGTATACTGGAAAATGTCGTTTCATGAATATTTTTGAATAGCTATTTATATTCTTATATCAAATCAATTCAATAAAACGATTTTTATTGTTTAAAATAAAATGAAAACAAAATATTCTTGATTTTTTACTGAAATTATCTAAATATAATCTATATTTGTAAGCTAAAGTTGAAAATTTAAATGTTTAATTTCTAGATAAGCTCACAATTTACGTTTCTTTATGAATGTTGCTTAAAAGAATATATAAACATTAAGATAAGTTTAAATCAGTATTTAAGTTCATAAAGCGAAACATTATAGTGTGGAAACAGTGTCAAAAGTGTTGTTACCGCGACACGTGGTGTGCAACTCCACACGACGAAAATTCATTTACAAATTGCGGTGGTCAGTGTTTCAGCTTGTTAGCATTACAATGTTAGGTGACATTTGGAGCCTGCTTTTAACATGTTCACTTGTACATATAAACAAATCCTGCCTCTGAGTAAGAACTTTTTACTACTTAATTAAGTGATACTTCATTAAATTATGTTAATTTTATATAGAATCGTACAAATTTTAGTTTTAGAAACTATAATTTGTAAGTATTCTTTGAATAATTCTAGCATTTATTGTAATGAAATTAGTGCAACTTTAACTAAAATCGATAATTTTGTTATCTTCTAAGGTGCTCAAAATTTCTAAGCTTCTAGAGTTCACATTTTAAAGGTTCCAATTATAGATTCCTACTATCAATGCTGAAGTTGTATCGAAATTATTATAAAATCCGAATATATCCATGTCTAATTGAAACAATTATGAATAATAATACACTTTTATTTTTTACGATTTACAATCACATTTTGTATTTCAAACTTAAATAAACTGAAATAAGCTGGAAAATCAGTTATAAGTGTACCATTTTTGTAATTTATTTTCAATGATTGATATTCTTGTCATTGATTTAAATGTAGATAAAATACAAATAGATATCCTATAATTTTATAAATATAAAACTAATCGTAAATTTATATTTAACTGATTCGTTGAAAAGTATTTTTTTATTCAATCGAATTTCTACTCAAAATAAGTTTTATCAATTTAATATGAGTAGTAAATCGGAAATTCAACTGAAGATACATCTTGATTTGTAGTATATTTTAAATTCATGTTTTCTCGATTACAGTAGCATGTATCATGAATCGAAAAATATGTTTTTAATAAAAGTTTCAGATATTTTTAACATACTACGTAATTCGTAAAAAAGTAAACTTAACAATTTTCAAATTTATTTTTTAATTTATTTTTGGACTTTCTATAAGTAAACCAAAATAACACTTAATTTCGTTAATTAACTTTGTTTTCTAAAATTATTAGCATTTTATTTTAAACTTTTAATGTTTAATAATTAAAGCACTCCAATTAAAAAAGTAAACTCTTAAACGATAATCTAATTAATTACGAATGAACTTTAATTAAAATTTGTGATATCTCATATTTATGATGTTAATGCGATTGTTAATATATTACAAATATATTATTTATATCATTTAATAGGAAAATATAGAATATTATTAATTTAATAGAATCATTTCTTCTCTATTAAGAATGTCAGTTTTTTGTTGGAATTTATATTGACCTTTTCTACTGCGAGATATGAAGTTCGTCATATCTTTTCCAATTGAAATGATATTTTCAATATTTGCTCATAGAATGCACCAATTACAATGAAAAAACTATATTTTTAATTCAATTACATTATTTGCACATTTTATTTAATAAAATATAATATGTATCACTCAAGGTTATTTTTACGCTCATTTTAGCATCAAATAAATAAATTAATTTTATTAAGTTTGCTCTTTTGCTGTCTTTTTCTTTTTAAATATTTATGTATACTTTGCTTAATATTTGTCTTAGAGAAAAAATACTTTTATCAAGTCAATAAAATTACGATTCGTTGGCAAATAAGTAAGAATATTAAAAAAATGCAATTGAAAAGTAATATTTAAAATTCGTTTATCAGTCTTACATTAGGTATTGATTTATGAATTTAATTTATGTCAATAGTGTTGATTTTATTTTAACTGTAAGATATTTATACTAAAAATGGCCGTTAATTAGATGGAAGACAATGTGTTCCCTCGTGAAAACTTTTACATTAGATCTAAATTCAACATTAAGCAAATTACGAGAATTTGGCAATTTGCCCTTCTAGTTGTCAGACGCGAGTTATATCAGTAAATCGTCATAGAAAAGGGATTGTCACGTGTGGGCTCTGCGGGTGGTACCCGACCAGCAGTTATCTGAAACTGAAGAATGCCTTGAGCCCCAGGATAAGTTTCATAACGTGAATGCTTTATGATACAAAATATTTTAATTAACGTAAAATTTTAATGAAATGAAATGCTTCTATATTGCGATATGCTAAACGTGAAAATGATCATTGACGGACAGATAATTAAAATTTTTTATAAATTATTATCGCCCACTACAACATCAAACTAAAAAAGCATATCTAATTACTATGAATGTTAACATTTTTAAACTAAATGTCAATACTTAGGAATAAAATGTACACAAATTTAATAAGTAAGAAATTTTTATTTTAATTGCTGTCGTATATTACTTAATATAATTTAACTTAAATATTTAGTTGAATTTATGAATGATGATATAGTATGGAAATTTCTGGAAGACAGATTTATGTGTTATGATGCGAGCTTGAAGGGTAGTTACACGTCACAAGCACGTGCACTTGCATGAGAACGGGAGGCTAGTATACGCAGATAAAGACGACAACAATGACATAAAGCCCGTACGAGAACCTAGAATATTAATCGTTTTCAATGTAAACATTTCTCTTCCATATGTTTGCCACATTAACTCTCTTGCAAAATCTTCTCACCCATCCTTCTGTAGTGTAGCCAGCTGGGAGATAGTTTCTAATGGAAATAAAAACTTTGAAGTGATAGTAACGACCTTCTGAAAAAGGTAGTTGGTATGATTTAAAGGTAATGTACCAGCAAAAGTTATCATTTGCAAAACACAATTTTGAATTTGGTTTCATTCATTTGTGAACTTTACAATGAACTTTGATAACAAAATGAATCTTTTATTTATACTCTGAACAAATTACGTAAAATTACTCAAGATTTTATGTGCTTCTATTTACCAATACAAACATATTGGTAAAAATGTGACAACCTAACCTAAACTCCTTGAATTGAGAATTTTGTTGAATTTCACGATTTTTTTAAAATAAAACTGATATTACTCAAGGCCTTTTTTATAAACTAAATTAATATTGTGTATTAAATTCGTAACTTAAAATAATTTAAAATTTAAAATAAATTTGAAAATAAGTGCAAATATTAATTTGTCAAAAAATGTTAATTCACAACGTCTTACGTAAAATTACATTTCAATATGTAAAATCACAGAATATATTCTGTGCAGTTTGTTTTTGGTATATGTTCTGTAATTTTACGTAAAATTTATTTAAGTGAAGAAAATCATTTTATTTCATATGAAAGCAACAGCAAAATTCATTTTATATTTACTTTGCAAGATTATAATTTATTGCTTTAAAAAGGTTTTAATAAATAATGGATTGTCAAACAAATAATCATAATTTCTTTATTTTTTATATCAAAATTTCGTGCAATTTATAAAATGACGACAAAATTTAAACACTTTATAAAATATTTTGCAAGTTACAAGAAAAAACGATTTAAGAATGTTTAACTTGAAGTTATAATATCAGTTTCGAATACAAAGTTTCGCAGTTTCATTTTCATTTTAAATTCTTAAAACGATCACAAAAATTTGCACATCATAACTGTATGACCTTATGAGTTGTATAACATGCTACATTATTTTGATTTTACTCGAGCCTATGTCACCTAACTTAGTCCATAAAAACTTTCGTATTATGGTACTATGATACTTAAAGTTTACTATCAACGAATTCTTGTTTGAACTTTGTTATGTTTTTATAAATACATTGTACAAACTTGAGCAGTATGTCTTAAATTCAATACGCATGAAATTGGTATTCTGTGGTGATTTATGGTTTATTTTGTACATTTGGATAGATTCTAAATATGCTAATCTTCTATTGAATTTATAAAAGTTATCGTACAAGTAGTATGTAAAGTTCTTATTTAAAATTAAACTTAATAGTTTGTGTTAGTTTAGTATAATTTTGTACAAAAAACTTTTAAAATGTCTACACACCATTTGGTAGTACTTGTAATGTATTATTAATAATCATCAAAGTTTTTGTTTGTCTGTATCTGATTAATGGAAAATTATAAAATTTAATGTTATATAAGTATATATTTCTTATAAAATTATTTATTAATAATTATTATTTCAAACTGTTAATTTAAACTTCATTTTAAACTATAAAATAGTTCGATTGTATTTATTTTCAATTATTTCTTATACATAATACCTAAAGTTTTCAACCCTTATCGAAATATTTAATTTTAATTATAAATTCAACAGTAGATAAAATACTACATTACGCTGAAAAAAACATTAATGAAAAAGTTTGAGCGTACATGCAAGAAAAACGATTTTCCCATGAAAAGTGATACCCGAGAAAACTGACTGACATTCAATTTTTTTATCAATGTCATTGATCGTTTTAGTTTTGGCGTATTTCCATCTTTTTCTAATGCTCATTAAAATAAGAAAAATTGAAGGATTTAATTAATATCTCTGATGTTGAGTTTTCTAATTTCAATTTTGAGAGAGTAATAGTGCCAAATTTGTTCGAAATGATAAAAATAAGTCTGAAAAAATATAACGTGGACATTGTTTACAATTTACCAAGGAAGTTTAATTTAATCATCAAGTTAGGAAAAGATAAACAAAAAAGTGAATGTTAACGAAGCTTTTCGTGAATTTCTTTGATTAGTACGTGCAAATTTATTTACAGTTTAATTTATTCTCTAAACCTCACCCAGTAAAATTCAGGTAATTTTCACTGAGTAGATAGAGAAATAAAAAAGAAAATAGGTTAACTAACTAGCATTCTTTTTCATTTCTTAGTGAAAATGAGCTAAATTTTACTGATTGAGATTTAAAGAGTAGTCGCATAAAAATCAGCTGAAATTCTGATAAAATTAAACATAATTAATTTAAATGATCCTTCAGTTTTAAATAATAACAGATAATAAAATTGAAATCATACAAAAAGAAAATAAATAATTGAATTTTCAATGAAGTTTTGAACATGACTAAAAAATTAATAATTCAGTCATTATTTATTATTGAAATGCAGATCAATAAATTACGTTGGTTTATTACAAGCATTTTTTGCATATCAATTAAAATACTAAAAAAAGTTTGTTTAATTTGTTTTCTAGGACATCCAATCCGATGATATTTTATCCACTATACAGTCTTCAAAAAGTGAAGTAGAAACCGGAACTGATTTCTGAGAGCTTGAATTAAAATTAATTGGCCACGCTGGATTTATCTCATCGTCTTCTTCAACTTACATTATGAGATGTTTCACTTCAAAGTAAGATTTGCTAATTACATTTTAAATTGTTCATTAATCTTTTTAAAATGTCTATATGTAATAAAATAAAAAGTAAGAAGAAGAAGAAAAAAAATACACTTGACAGAAAGTATAGTGGAAAAATATTATATTCAAAATGAATGAAATCAGCTTGTTTACTCAGAAAAAAAATCACAGATTCAAATGTGTGTATCTTGAGAGAACATTTTAGATGTTCATTATTTATTATTATTGATAATGCAAATAAATATATATATTAAAAATTAAATAAATATTGGCTAATAAATAGATAATTAAAATAAGTAGACATTAAACTGCTAGCTTAATACAGACCATTATTTTTATTTATTCAGGTTTTTATTTAACAGTCTTCAAATTTTAGACGTTTAACTGACTGCAGGTTATAAGTCAAGCTATGGTAAGATCACGTGAAAGTTTTATTATTAATTTTGCTAGATGTATTATGCTTAACATTAAAATCAAAGTAAATTTTACATTTGTGGTATAATTTTTGAAAATAGTAAGCAATTTTAGTCTACTTTTTTTTTGTAAATTACTTTATTTGTAAATTTTCATGATAAATAAAAAATATTAATTATATCAAGTTAGGTATTAAATATTCTTTGGTTAAAGATATCAACAATAAAAAAATTATTAATAATTTTTAATAATGGAGATGAGTTTTTTATACTTGAATCAATTAATTACAATTTTTTTTCATATGAAATAAAATGGTAAAACTTGCCTTAATTATAGCAAAAGAAAATTAAATAACTTGTTTATGTTCTAATATTGCTTAATAAAAAGTAATTAATCAGAAATTAATTAAACTAAATAAATTTGTTGTTGAGTATGATTTATAAAACATTGAACTGCAGACATATTCTATAAAATAACGATGTATCAATTGATATTTTATCATAAATTATATTTTAAGTTACAGTGTGATGTGTTTTAGAAATTAAATGAAAATTATACTTATAAATAGAATTTAATTAAACTAAGATGAAAATTTTAATTCCATAAATATTCATGTTATATCTCAGTCTCTCAAATTATATTTCAAATACTGAATAATTTCACAAATTGTGGGTTAAACTTATGGAAATAATGAGTAAACACTCTGCGACACTATTTAGATATTTAATAGTTAAAAAAAATGTAATTTTAGTTGTAAATACTTTTTTTTTATATTTATGAAATTTTTTAATTTGAGCCAGTGTAAAACATTTAAAAAAATTTTTGCTTTGGAAAACATTTTATTACTGTATTTGATAATCAATTTTGTAAAGTGTATTTTATAATTATAAATATATTTACGTATGCATGTATACCAATGTCTGACCTATTTAAAGTTTGTATCACATAGATTATGTTATTTTAGGATCCATATAACTTTAATATACTAAATTTAAACATTTACATTTATTAATTAATAGATAATTTATGAAGAGCTGAATATTTCTCTTTTTCTACAATAAATACTTTTAACCTTAATTTAATATAGGTAGAAAAAGTGTAATAGTGCAATGCAACAAATTTTTTTTCTTGTTTATTTAGACAAATTAAGTTCTCAAAGTATATACATATTCCATCGGTATCAGTCTGACTTTCTACGTCGGCCATATTATATACATAATAATATCAGTAAATTAATCAAAGTTAAGACCTATAAATAAACTCGTTAATTTTCTTGGTCAATTACCTGATAATAACAAGATCCAGAAATTTCAAATTCAAAAATATAGTATTATTTTTTAAAAAATATATTTTTTATATTTATTTATAAAATAACAAAAAGATTAATATATTTTTGATTCTTAGGTCAAAAACTGTTCATTTGAATTCAAAACTTACAGTTTCAATAGTGATCTAAACAATTCTTTGAATATAAAAGTTTTTGAAAAAAAAGTATTTTTAAAAATAGCAAAAAATGTAAATTTAACATAAAAATTAAATTCGTTATTTTTCAGCTTCTTTAGGACAAAGACAGAAGGGGAAAATATATCAAATAAGTGAAAATCGAATACAACAATGAAAATTAAAGGCCGCAGTATGTTCTAACTAAGTGATTCATGCTAAATCATTTGAAAAGCTGCATATTGATTCGTAACATCGTACTCATCTGATAATAATGTTATGTTATATGTATTAGATATTTGAAATGTAAATTTTGAAATTATAATAATTTGTATTTAATAATGATTGTATTCCAAACTAGTTATAATTTATTACAACGAATTAAATAACAAAATATTAGTATCCTGATTAATAATAATTCTTGATCCTTCATCCTATTTAAAATTGTTGGTTCAATGCGCGTCATATTTGATAAGAAAAATATAATAAAATGTCAGAGAAATGTGAGTTAATAGAGCCAGAGGTAGAACATTAATTATACAAAAGAATGTAGAAATATTTAGTGATTAGTGTCTTTTAATTTATTTTTAACAAAGTTTAATGTTTAAAAAAATCGTACTTAAGAAGCTGATTTTGCATAAATCTAAAATAAGTTATTCATCATATATTCTATAACAGCAATAATAGAGCACCTCAACCTATCAGAAATTCATTTTTATATTGAATTTGTTCATAATTTTAATTATCATCCTATTATATTAAGAGACGTTAAGCTTTAATGTACGAGCCGTGTTAAAACCAAAGCCTGTTTCAGATAGTTACGAAACGTACAGAAGCTCACTATCAAACACTATGCTATCTACTGTACACCAGTGTTAACGTTTTGGAGTATCTGAATCCTTGCACTTTCTCGTCCTAAAGTAATGACGTAACAAAGATAATTGCATTTTGCGGTTACGTCTGCGAGAAGAGGAAAAACCGCATTCGATAAAACTTTTACAAACTAGTATAAGAGAAACGACACGCTAGCATAGCGAACTTTATGTATCCCTTTCCCTGCAAGTTTAAAGCACTGAAAATCCATCGCTTAGAATGAATTCCCGAATGGCCGATTGTTGACAAAGTTCAGCGATAACTTAACTTTTTTTTACTATAAGTGAGAAACATAATTAAATATATATATATTTCGAAATGATGAATATTCAAATACTTGATTTGTTCATAAAAAAATATTAAAATCAATATTTAACTTAATCTTAATTTATAAAGAAAAAAGACAAAAGAATTTCTGCATCGAAAAACTTTTATAATTTAATTTAACGAACAATAGTTTGTGGCCATTCAGCAACATACAGAATTTTTATTGAGTAATAATTATTTATTTTTAATATAATAAGTAAACAAAAAAGTAAATTGCAAAATTTCGTCGAAACATTCTGCAAGTGACGTGTTAGTTATTATCATTTGCTTTAGTGGTTTTATTTTTAAAAATTAAAATAACATATATATTCATCTTACTGAAAGGAGAATTAATATTTCTCCCACTCGTTTAAGGTAAAATATCGAGTGCTTCTGAATGTACACAAAAAGCGAAACGAGTTTGTGTAACGCACGCACGAGGAATCGTCCACTTCTCCCACGTGTCAAGTAATATACTATTAAAGTAAGATTATTTGTGGTGTTTTAATTTTGTTGAAAATATTTTATCTGTGAACCAATTTATGCCAAAATTCTGAACATTTATTGTTGGCTAATCAATCTCTTTCTTCATATGTTATCATTAATCTTCTACCCAAATTTATTAATTATAAACAGAAACAAGAAAACACACAGTTTCTTAAATTTGCTTTACAGAAAATACCTAAATTACTCTGGTAAACACTCAAATATCTCCAACATGCATGTTACATATGATATAAACATGTAACATACGTGTTTGAGACATTTGAGTATTTACCAAAATTAGATTAGATATTCAAGAAGCTTCTGTAGCCCGGTGATTAAAACATGGTCTTGTCACTTTCGAGTCTCGAGTCTCGAGTTTAATTCTCATCAAAGAAATTATATATGTGGGTAACATAAATGTAATATGTATGTCATATATATGTTGCATGTATGTAACACGCAGTTTAGACATGCATGTAACATGCATAGATACATAAGTGTTACATGCATGCTATATGTATATATCATGCGTGTTACATATATGTAGCATATATGATGCATACATGTTCTGCATATATGTTACATGTATGTCACATGTATGCAACATGCATTTTTTACGAGTGTTGATTTCTAAACAAACACGATCATTTTTTGATTCTATATTTTTTTATACTCAAATCAAAATTATTTTTAGCTGTATTGTAAATTTTGTACTTAGTGTTTGTTGTCCTTCAGAACTTGACATTATTCCATGATCAAAATTTCAATTTATCAAGCTGGTTAGAAGCGCATGCAAATGCAGCTTATGGATTAGTGATAGAATTAATATGTATTTACCTGATTGATTAACGTAATAGCTTCTACATTTAAGTCCTATAAGCAAAGTCTTTTCATTGATGGTCCGTAAATAAATTCACTTTGATATGCATTAAATTTCCTAAGTAATTTGACCAGTGTTTACATGAAAATCTATTTCACGGAAGCATGGAGACTCAAATTTTGATAGAATAAATAATTATATAACTATTATTATGTAATAAGATACACAAGATTTTTTAATAGAATAATCACTATTTATCACTTCACGTCTTTGAAGATAAGAAAGATGGACTGCAAATTATATTGAAATATTATTTTATGTAAACTTTTAACAGTACATTAACATTTGAAACGTGAGATGTTAATATTGCAACATGATGCTTCATATGTTTGGTAGACCCAAAGGTATTTTAAGGGCCTTATTTTTATTAAAATTTTTTTAATATGATTTTATTAATATAGAATATTTTTCTAAACTATAGATTATGTAAATTCTTGTTGACGTTCAACACTAATATAACTTTAGATCAAAGTTCCATAAAAGCTTTACATTTTAACGATAATTTACAAATTACCTAGGCTGAATTTGTTGATCGTTTCAGCATATTCAAAATCGGAGCAACGTTTTATATTTTATATTAGTAAATATGAACATTTTGCTGTTGCAGTGACGATCAAGTTATTTTATTCTAACATAGATAACTAATTCCAAATACAACGTCAGTTCTCCGTAGATAAGACGTTGAAAACATATGTTAATAAATCCGAATATTTGATGCACGTTGTGACGAGATTACTATTTTATATTGACTGAATGTTGCTGAGCAAATTTTAAGACACTGTCAGTTTTACATCGACAAAACTTCAATATATTTTAACAAGACTGAAATATTCAGAACATTTTTATATCTTATAAATTCATTAAATGTTGTTAATAAGATTAATTACGATGACATTTTCATATTGATAAGACGTTGCAAATTCATTTTAGCAAATCAATGTACTTGGTTGAAGTTACGACGATCGGATTATTCTACTGTAAAGCTAGCAAAAAGGTTTCTCAAAATTCGTATTAAAATGAAAATTGTCAGTTTAATTTAGTAAATTTTATTTTAATCGTGTTAAAAGAATATCTATTGATTGCGATTCAACGTCATTATTTTTTTAATCCATAAATTGTCAATCATTCATAATAACTTGTGTAATTTAATCAAATATAATAAAAAAATTACCAGTATTATTCAAGAATTAGCTTTTTATTTTTTTAAAATCTATTACATTTATGAAGACAATTCTTTGAAACTTTCAACCTCGTATAATTTTTTTTCTAATTTCACATATTTTAATTTTTATTGTTTGTTTGTTTTTTTTTATAAAATGTATAAAATTGTCCATATTTACTCAATTATATTATAAATAATATTCTTAGCAATTTAAAATTGTATTTTTATTTATTATTTTTTTAAAGCATATATTATGAAAATATTAAATTTTATTTTGGTTTTGAAAATTTGCGGATTTGACATTTTACACATTTTCATCTAATACTCAGTTAATGAACAAAATTTGATATTACACAGCTTATATCATGTTACACACTTATAGTGCATTTTATTCAGTTTACTGCTTATTTTATCTAGCCTGTTGCAGAGCAAGTTTGACAACATAATCTGCACCAGCCAAAATGAGCAAAAGACCGGTGAAATTAACACACTCTTATAATAAAAATTATTACAAAATAAACGCACGTGAAGTAAAATGAACCAACTTTTAATATTAGATATTTTTTATATTGAATTTACTTGCTTTTACGTAAACAAAAAAAGTAGGTTTAACTCATTCAACTACATTCTTAAAACCCTTTAAAACTCATCGACATAACCAACACGCACAATAAGTTCCACCCCTCAATACTTTTTACAAAGGAACACTAATACATAAGCAATTTTCCCATGTTTCGCCGACCAAAATTTCTGAAGACTTTCATATTCAAATCAGTTAACCCCTGGCCAAAAGTTCTCAAACCAATAAACAATAAGATCAATTAGATATTCTTACACTACAGAAACAAGTGCCTTCTTTTAAGTCACTTTTACTATTTAAGACATTAAAAGTGACTCAACATGGTTGTTTTAAGATACTTTTACTGCCTTAAATGATAAAAGTGTCTTCAAATAAGGGACTTGTTTTTGCAGTGTAAAGCTTTAAAATGCTATGAAAATTAATATGAGATCCACAATTTGTGAATATTTCATTGTCACGATTTAATTTTTAATAAAGGTAAACAAAATTAGTATTGTTAGTTTAGTAATTAACAGAGCTCCGACTTAAGACATTGAGAAGTTGGTTACATGTCAAATCGATACTCGATATTAATTTTGACAGGTTAAATATTCCAATTGATTTTAATTTGTTCCAAAAAAGGACGAAACGAACAAGTTTTTTCGTTTAATTTTTTCTTTAATTACGTAACAAGTTTTTATTTCTGTTTTTAATTTTGTTTTATTCAAAATTGAAATTTTTGATAAAAATAATTTTATTTTCTAAATGTAAAGTAAA
>JABFPM010000015.1:3651-57797 GCA_022817325.1 Idris sp. 1 HC-2018
CGTTTTGTCTACGCTTTCTCACTCGCTCGACATCGCTTTTGTTTTATAGATGTTCGGCTTGTATTACACAGAAACACCGCCTGAATCACATCTTTTGCACCGAGAAGTATTTCGGGATTTATTCATCGCAATGTGTGTACACTTTTTTGCGCATCGTTGATTCGAGAAACCGAGCTCGAGTGCATTCTATTATTTTAAACACACACACCACATAATGTTCTGGGAAAATTCTTCAGCATTTTTTTAAAGAACGCACGGTATACTTTATTTTAATCGACAACCCAAACCGAGTTCCTCGAAGCCCTGGAAAACGAGTTTCGAAATTATTTTCAAGGGAAGTCCGGTTTCACATTTCCTTTTTAGAATTTTATAATGGCGTTGGGACTGAAAGATTTTAATTTTTTGATAGACTCGAATAATAGAATTATGAATTAAGTAGACAAAGATTTTAGTTGCTTCTTTTGCTTGTTTGTTAAGAAAAGGTATTCTCCAGCGAAAGATGCGATGTTTATTGCTCGAGTTTGTGTAAATTAGCTGGGCAGCAAACTATCCGCCGGGGCATGCAAGAAGCAACTCTTGCTTCGTGGTAAGCTTTCAAATTCTGCATTCGCCAGGATCTTTGAGATCCGCCACAAAATCTTAGGAGATATCCTGCCGGTCGAACAGTCCTACTCGTACATCGAAGGATTAGGAAACTTGGATGTAGGAAGTAACAACGGATTGACTCAAACTACTGTATTTGTTTCAGTTAATGCTGGTTTTATCGTAACAACGTAGCAATAAAAATAACAATTTATTTCGACTAAAGTAACTTATTACTGGACGTGAAAAAGAAAAATTGAAATTAACATTAGTCGAATGTTTCAACTTAATTGGATTTCCATTTTAAATGCCTCGCCAGTTTGAATAATAAATTACCTTTTCTTTTATTTTTTTATTTTGTTGTAAAAATAAAAGTATTTGAAGAGATTTTATGAGCTTCGAATTTACATGTGAAATGTGGAAGAAAATTACTTAACTAGATTGATATACTTGCGAGTAATTAATCGCAATCTTAGTGCTATTCTAAATGATAGACATATTAACGCGAGACCTTAATAGCGTTGCATTATAAACTATGTGGAATTATAAGTTGATAAATATGATGTAGGTTATATCAATATAAATCATTCGAACGTAAACTCACTTATCCTGAACTTGTATCAGATAAGTGTCCAGTAAACTAAAACGATACCATTTTAATAGAATGATAAATAGCCGTGATAAGAAAATTGATTAATGATGTCTAATCAAACAACATGTATAAAATAACAAATTTAATTGCAACGCGATTAGCAACGCGGAAGTTACGCCCTCTTCACTCTGAATAACGAATTCAAGTGTTGCGAGAAACCCTTGTTAAAAAAATTCGAAAGAAAGACATTGGCGATCTACGCATTTTCGAAGGACCGGTTGTCCTTGGCATCGATAAAATTATACACGACAGCGGCCGATACCTATTTTGGTTCGAGGATACCAAGTAATCCATGCAAACTATCCGGGGATATATTTTTGAGGACGGGATTTACGATTCCAGTCGCGTCTTTCTTGGGACCCCGTGTTACTAGCTGCTGCAAGTGTCAAGTCAGTACACGAAAAGTTTACGAAAAGAAAAAAAATAAGAAACGAACAGTCGAGGTGACAAGCAGAATTAAGTCGTTTCTGGTACAATGCTACAAAAAAAGAGGCTTACAAGAAAAATCCTTGGCTCAACACGAGATGAATATTAATCTCGTATGATTTATCGCAGCTAACATTAATTGTCTCCGCATATAATCCTTTTATATCAGTTCAGATAGTCAAGTTTTTGATTTTTTTTCTAGTCAATTCCAACTCACTCCGTGTAATCCAATTTCACTGCAAGCCTCTTTCTTTCTAATTTCCCCGAAAGTGCTTTTAGCATTTATCTTGGATACCATTAATTCACCGGGCTGCATATCTTAATCGCACGAGAAAGATATTTATAAACACCCATAAAGCCTGTTTAGACTCTGCTACATTGTGATGTTGAATGTTCAACTGAAGAAAAAAGATTAAATCAATTATAAACGTGCTTTAAATATCAATTTTGCGCATTTTCATTTTTTTCTTATTTTATAATTACACGTTCTCGAGATATTGTGCTGGATATTTCATTTGCAAATTGATATACTACTTTAAGTATTAAAAAATGTTGTTTGTTTGTAACACTTGATATCATCAACACCACCGACTAGATAAATGTAACAATCATTTTCAGACAAGTATTAACGCAGAAAGACCGTCAGAATTAATTTATACGTCAGTAACGATTCGCAAACGATAATTATGGGTTGTAATTACAAGCTTTGATGTATAATTATCGGAGGTTTCAAAACCACTGATTATGGTAATTTCAAATTTGTTTAATAGTAAAAACGTTTAACTGACAAAATTTTTTATTTTTGACTTTTTTACAAAATTTTTGGATAGCTTTAAACAAAATTTTCGTAAATTTAATTCGTATACGGTAAGAAATGTAAATCATCGCCAAATCCGTTTTAACATTAATTTCAAATCTGTTAATCGATATTATAATGTTCAAGATAAGTTGCTATCTAGAAATTCAAGTATTGAATGATCAAGAGAAGTTACATATTCAATTAGCTTTTAATCCAGATAATCCGGAATTCATGTCTACCTCTGAGTATATACTTAAATTACAAAGTCATAGTATTTATTATCCCTATGAAAATGAATCCCAAATTTCTTACATAGCAATAAATACGACAAAAATCGTGTGATTAATGTTGTTCTCTTTCCTTTTGTAGGTCAAATTTTCGGATAATGTACAATTTAACAATATTTATCTTCCAATTATGGAACAATTTGTTTTCATTATAAGTTTATAACTTTAGAATTTTATCCATAAAGTTGGTAGTGCAAATTATCAAGAAATTTCTTCGATTTGAAAATTATAGAAAATACTATCGAAACGTAAATTATATCTAAATAAATTATAATAACTGAAAGTCTGTTAGTTATGTTTTAACCAAATTGCGATCAGTTAAAATTATTCATACATTTTTTTAACCTGATAAAAGTTTTTTTTTCTTCTACAAATTAATATCGTTTAGATTTTTTCATAGCCACTGAAAGAGACATTACATCGATAATTTATTTAAGTTTCCTATTATTTCATATGCGAATAAATCTGACCACGTTGGGATGATATACTAAGCGTTCGTGACCTCATAAATTATGAATATGAATTCGTGGACAATATGCTGCTCCAATACATGACCTCTACTTTTTCATCTACATTAATATTCTTTGAATTTGAAGTACATTTACTCTGAATATTATGACTGATTAATTGTGATCAATTTATTCCTAATAAAATGTTGTATTCACCAAAATCAATATTTTTAAAAAAATCTTATAGTCTAATTTTGAATTCTACTAATTTCAACTTATCATTGAACAATTTTCTTTTAACACCAGAACGCCCGATGGCACATTTTTGTGCCAGTGTATAAAACAATAGTCAATTTATTTTTCAAATAGCCAAAATTTTCATGAAACGCAAATATATATTTTCAAGAATTGTATTTGATGATTTTTTTTATATAAAACATGCCTTCATTTACTTTACATTTACTTAAAAACATACCAAAATATGAATCACATTCATCTGAGGTTGAAAGTGTCTCTGATTACTTGTTCACCAAAAAGGTAACAATTTGTTCAAATATGTGTTAATACATAAATTAATACATCTGTAAACAATGTTTGTATGATTGAAATATACTATTTTAATTAAAAAACAATATTTTTATTTATTTAGATGCATATTTTGTTTAAAATTATTAAAAAAATGTATTGGCATATTTTTGTGCCAGGTGAGCTTTTAAAGGGGTAGGCACGACTCGGGCGTTTGTTATTTATAAATCAGTCGTAAGTCTATCATAAGTATCATAACTTCACATCAATGTTGTTTAATGACATATTTTCAAAGAAATTTTTATATTAAAAATTAAATAATAATCGACTCAATTCTCAAATTTATTAATTTTATACCATACATTAGTTTCTAAATTCTACATATTTTAAATCTAAATTTATATTTTCTAAACAAATGTTCATAAACAAAATATCAACTGACAAAAGTTGACAAAAAAAAACATTGTTTTTAATATCTTGCGCACGCATATCGCGGATGCCTCAAAGTGTCGGCGAACCGCGCAATCCTCTCGCGGAGGAGAAACACGGCAGAAGCGAGATGGCCTAGGTCGCAGAAAAAGGACAGACAAAAAAGCAGTGTAAAAGCGGATATAAAGGTACTCGTGGTGTGCACCGGTTTCGTGCTCGCAAAAACGTCTCAATTTTTGACAACAGCGGTCTCGCAAACGCTCGCAAAAAACATCTTTTATAATCCACTATGGCCGCCAGCCCAAAACCAACCTACCGTTCGTACGACACTCGCTTTTCGCCTGTTGTTTTTCACTCGTTCCGAAAATTTGTTTCAATTCACAAGTCTGATCTGCGTCGGCTTGTCGCCTCGTTGAAGATGATGTTGCAAAGTCTTATACTTTTTCTTGTGTTGGCACCAAACTCGTGGTTTGGTTATACAGCCGAATGTATACATCGCGTGCAAGGCGAACTGACGTCGCGCCATCCAATATGGCGGAAGCGGGCGCAACCGGTCGATGATAGTCGAACACATCCTCGGCTGCCTAGTGGCGCGACGAACGCAGCTGCGCGTAGGGGAGGGATTCAACATGGCCGCCATGGCGTCCTGGTAAGCCTCCGCTTGTTTCACGGTTTTTTCGCTTTCCTGTAGACAAAGTGATGCAATTTTTTGTTTAATTGATTCTCACCTTTTGTAAACTTTTATGTGGATATTCTGTGACAATTTTTGCGAAAAAATCGTCATTTTTGGCCAAGTGAAAAAGTGTTTATTTAAAATGTAGGTTTTGCGCATGCTTAGGATCACATATTTGTATTAAAAAAAATACAGTTTTGTTTTTACATGTGACAATTTTATGACGAAGTTTTGTTTTTTGAAAAAATATTAAAAAATTGTTAGTTAAAATGTTTTCTTGAATTATTTTTATTTATTGTTTTGATTAAATTAATTTAGAAAATTTCAGAGAGGTTATCTATTTTTTAAACAATGTAAAAAAACATATAATGGTGAATTAAAGTGAAAACAAAATCAGTTCCCTTTTAGAGAATTTCTCTTAAAAAATAAAAAAAACTTTGAGATGTAGAAAAGTCTTGGGTTTTTAAAGAAAATTTATGACCTTTTGGAGTCCATTACAGGAAATTTTCTGAAACTAATATAAAAAATTAAAGTTTATTTACCGTGAAGTAAATGATTATTAAGAAAAGCTAAGGAAAACAACATAAATATTTCAAACACATAATTAATTGTATTTGAATAATAATATTTAAATTTTAAATTCCCTTTTTTTCTATGTTGATACTGAAAAAGAAATAAAATATTGCAAAAAGCGTATTAATATTGTACTGAGGTTATGTTTGAGTGAATTTCCTGCAGCTATATTTCTACCGTGATTATTTACTTGATATCTTCACCCCTATGTAAATGTAGCATGTGTATAATCAGCCAATTTATCTTCAAAATTATGGTTGGAAATTACTAAATTTTATCATTAATTAAAGAGTTTCAATTGTGCATATGCATATTTTATTTTTATCTTTTTTTATCTATGTATTTACGTGACCTATTTCAATTTTGTAAAATATATCAAACTGTTTAATGTAAAATCTCCGATGGCATTAAAATTTGTTTGGAACCAGTATTGTAACAGTATCCTCAAAGCGCACTCAAAAAGTGTATTCCGCTATTTTGAATCTCATTGTTCGACCAATACTATAATGTATTGGTTTCACAACAGTACCAAAACTTTTGCTTTACATTTAGTGTGTATTGTAAATTTAGGCCTATTCTATATTGATCCAGTTTTGGTTAACCGTATGTTAATTAACTGGGACTATTTTCACAAGGGATGCATTATAAAAGTAAAAAATTACATTTATAAAAAAATGATAATAATATATTAAAAAATACACGTTTTAACTATTTTATTATTTATCTAGAGCAAAAATGAAAATGAAAGGTTAAAATAAAGTTGCATGTAATCAATATTCTAATTATAAAACTAAATTAAAATTGTTATGAAATTAATTTTTCTTCAATTTTTTTATATAACTCTGAAGAGCTATAATAAAACATAATAAATTTAAAATTTGCAGTTTCTTTTACAAATATTATTCAACAAGATATGAGAGTTATAGTTTGCATTTTAAGTTTTATTATTTAATTAGGATGGTTGTTGCAGCAGTATTTAATTACATTTCAAAAGATACGTATGACATTATTTGTAATTATAGGTTAAAAAAATACAATAAAAATAAAAAAAAAATTATACATAACTCACTTTTTGTTAAATGCTGAAAATTAATTTATTATTAAACATATGCATCATATTCATTAAATATTATAGTTATTTTGTTATTTTTGTAGTAGAAATATGATAAATCAAGAAAAATTCATAGTTATAAGCAGTTTAACAAAAAATTATTATTATACTTTGTTGTTGTCACTTAATCTTTACATATTTTTGAGTTTTATTATTACACAAAAAGTGTATAATTATTTTAAGAAATGCTATAAAAATATATTTGTCTCTTATTTAATTTTGTATATTTCACTTCAATGAATTTGTCTTGTACTTTTCTGAACAAAAATCTTAAATGTAATTTAACTAAAATGATGATTCATAAAAATAAACAAATTTTTATGGTTTTTTCTATTTCAAATAAATTTGTGCTACTTTTAAACTTTGTTGAAACAAAACTTTTTAATTAACAATTATTACTTTTCATTTTTTATATTAACTTACTTTCAATTATTTTGCCGTTGATGCGTATACGCAGCATTTTCATATTGCAATTTTTGTTGTCCTTTATTAGCCTAACACTTTAATGGATACTATCGTTGTTAATTTTGTATATCAATAAATGTTATAAAATTGATAAACATCATCTTGCATCATTCTGCGTAATAAAAAATTATTTGTGAACAATTGTCATTACTCGAGATAATGAAAAGTAAACATTATTATAAACAACTTGAGCGTATGCAACAAAAGCAAATATCATAAATCCGTATCATTCATTACAGTTGAAAAATTGCACACGGAACATTCAATTTCATTGTTTACGAAGAAGTGCTAATAATTTTCCGTGGAATAAATGGCAAGCACTATACGAAAGGTTTCTCACCGCACCATGTCTACAATACTAATGAAGATATTATAGCGTAGGATGTAGGCATCGAATCGAATAAAGTTATTTTGTAAATTGTAGGTGCTTAAAATTGGTCAGAAGGGTTAATTTACATGGGTTTTATTGCTTTTCTTCAGTCCGTTACACAAAGAAACGTTTACTCCTCGAAACCACAAGCTTATCGATAAATATAGCGTTTCTTGATATCTGTCTCACTCCAACACGTATCACGTTCTCTCATTTTCTAGCAAAATGCAGATGGCTCGCGTGATGCAGAATAGTGTCCTAGAAATCGAGAGAATAATTACATCTAACAACTTAATCGTCGTGTTAACATCGCGCTTCATCAACCGCCGCTTTTTGCGTATAAATCAATTTCAATTGATTCTCCATGGGACCTTCGTGATTATGCGAAACTATATTTTATTTCTCAACGTTAATTTCTTTTATTGCACTTTATAATAGTTTAATTTTATTTCATTTGCAATGTACACATCATTTTATTATTTTATATGTAGTAACAAGGTATTTTTTTTCTGCCTCATAAACCATTCGAAATATGTAAAACACACTAGTTCTTTAGATTTACTTTATTCTTCGTTAATTAATTCATCAATTTTAATTGCACGCGTAATCGCAGTTGTCGTTAGAAAATGTTAATCCTGAGCGAGAAGACAAGACAAAAAAAGGATTAAAATTTATTACTCGTGTATAATTTATGAAAAATCGCAGCATCGACAAAAGAAGAAAGGTGTGAGATTCATGGCATAATTATACACGAGATTGCACAGATAACGCTCTTCACTATTAGCATAGCCATCGATAACAATGTTTCATCGGCTACGTTGCTCGACATCAGTAACTTATTATTGTCGTTGCGCCCACGAATAACCGTGTACGATTGCCTGCAATGAACACGGTTCGTTTTTTTCATACCGTTCTGTTGTGTGTGTGTGTGTGTGTGTGTGTGTCAGTGCGAAGAGAACTCTTGCGGTGATTTTTCATAACTCAAACATGTACAATCAATTAACTCATTCTCTGAGCCAAATTTATTATCTAGTTATATATATATACCAAATAACAAACTCATGTTTTAATATCAATTCATTTAGTTATTTCGGTTAAATGATTATTTCGCACATTAAGCAAAATATAATATATATATATATTTCTCGATGTTTGGCCCCTTGGCATTTCTCATGGCATTACTTAGGTTATTCTCTAATGTATAATACAAAGGGAAGTATATGTATATAAGTACATTTATACCTGCGGAGAAGTTTGAAATTAATCAAAAGCAAAATTTCCGAAAACAGGCAACTTGATTATTATTCGTCTTAAAACACATTGCACTTTATATTCGCAGTAATATAATGTTTAAATTATAATAATTTAATCGTCAAAACTTGTTGCAATAACTCGACACAAATGCAAATGCCGGGCTGTGTTTTACAAGATCTTTTTAATA
This sequence comes from Idris sp. 1 HC-2018, assembly GCA_022817325.1. Classification (NCBI taxonomy): domain Eukaryota; kingdom Metazoa; phylum Arthropoda; class Insecta; order Hymenoptera; family Scelionidae; genus Idris; species Idris sp. 1 HC-2018. The sequence goes on from JABFPM010000015.1 coordinate 12,434, forward strand.
GTTATGTAAGAAACACAATAGAACTGGAGTCAAAGAAACAAGTAGCTGGCGAGAGTTTCATATACAGATATACATATTTTTGCGCGAGTGCGCATTCTTCAATGTGGCGTTACGTTTTGGTGAGCACAAGTGAGATCTTGATTCAAACCAGTTAATTTACGCAATGTTCTCGAAAAAAATTACCAACTTGAAAATAATACCCTGAGATATTAATCGGCATTCCTCGCGTTTGAAAGGTAGAGCTGGCTGCTCCCCACCCCCCCCCTCTCTCTCTCTCTCTCTCTCTCTCTCGTTTTATTTCTTTTCGTCTTTTTTTCGTTTTTTTCTTCTCACCACGTGAAAGCATCGAAACTTTGAAGCGTGACGATTTTGAAATTACAAAACGCACGTAAACCGGCTAGAAAGAAAAACGGCAGATGGCCCTATTTGGCTGTTGAGCAAACACACTTGTCTCCGAGCATAACTCAAACTTATACAAAACGTAAATCTTGGGCTTAATTGAAAGATTGATCTGAGCTGAAGGTTATCTCGGATTCGCTGTGTGGAAATCGAAAGAAGAGATGCTAGATAAGGACAGTTTCTCGCGAACGAAAAAAGGCCTTGGATTCAATTTGGGAGGATAACGGGATAGCATCGATGAGCAGAGACGTGCCTGAATCGTTTTTCTTTTTTTCCTCCTATTTCGAGGAGAGATCGTTCTGAGAAGAATGCTCGTGACGAGACCCCGATATGCGATGAAGTACGGGCAATTGCCGGTTCCAACTTTCGATTATCAGCGAGCGTTCGATGAGAACGCTTACAGTATTTTTGGTAAACGAGTCGGTGTATGGAATCACACAAGTTCATTGATCTTTTAATGAAAGGCTTACAGTAATGCATGTAATTTCGATGAGTTTGGTTTTGGTTTTTAAATCAAGCAGCTGCCTTGTATTATACAGTAATAGTAGAGTCGACAACCTAATATTTCCATAATTGTTTACGTGTATACGGCTATCAGAAACTTTTTTCTTAATTGCGCAGATATATAAGTAAATGGTAATACCATCCGGATAATTTTGTGTTAGCAATTGTATTTGTGTTAGCAATATATTACTGTAATGTCTGGGCAATTTCTTTCAGCCCTATAGTTTAATTTTTATTGTTTAAGAAAAATTGAGATGAACCTTTTAACAGAATTTTGCAATTAATATTGATAATAATTTCAGATTTCTAGAATAAAAAAGTTAAAATTATGAAGAAAATAAGATTAGTTTTAGGAAGTTTAGAAATCAAAATAAACGAACGAATAGAATCGGGTTATTAATAGACTTGAAAGGAAATACTTATGTTTTCCTCAAGTCTTTTCACACTTCCAAATTTTCTTTTAACCAGAAAATTGATTCACATTTTGTAGTCATGATAAATGCTCCGCCTCTTATCCCTCCTTTTGAGAAATGGCCCTATACTAAGTACCTAATTTGTTCTGTCGTTTCACAGGTGGAGCCATACTTGACAACCAATTTTTCTTCTAAAGAATAGACTTTACTGTCACCATTAGTACCTTTTATTTTTCTTTTTCAATATTTAATAAACTCCTTTTGTATACTTACTTTATAAAACTTATGCAATATCACATTTTAAACTTTAGAGCATTTTTTTTTTTAACCAAAATCAACTTTTTTCATATCTGAAGTAATAATCTATAATAATCAAATTAAGGGTTTTTAACGTTACAAAATCGAAATTTTCTATCTGTTTTTTGCAATAACTTTTGTTATAAAAAATTTTATTCTCTACAATTTCATTTTTTAGAATCTAATGATGATACAATAATATTTTCTGTACAAAAATGTAGAAAAAATTATTGAAAACATTGGGACAAATCGAATTTTCAAAATCCAATCCATTTATAAATTAGCATTTTAAATTCATAATGTGTTAACAAAATTGAGACTGTTTTTCAGACTTTTTGATCAATATTACTTGGAGCAAAAAAAAAGAAGAAAAAAAATGTCTTTCCTGAATTCTTATCTGAAACTATTCGAATTCTACAAGTTCAGCTTTTCAAAGTATTTCAATCAATACAATAATTATCCCGATACATTCTTCTATTGCGGTTTATTGCGGCCCTTAACGTGTTCTTCGGCACCATCATTAAAGTCATCCTGTCAGTTGAAATACAGGAAAAACGGCGATCCTCAAACTGGAACATTGACTGACAGAAAAGGAGTTGAAAAGCTGCCACGCGTTTTGCACTTTGTGCTGTTGCAGCTGCGGCGTAGGCGCACTTTTTCTATTTATATACCCGCAATCAAGTGCATGCAATTCGAATGAACGCAAAGATTGTTAAGCGCAGCATAACGTTTATCGCTGCTTTAATAAAGGCATTAGATTAAACGTTTTGTTCCGTTATCAAATCTGAAACGATCTGCGATAAGCATCTTTACATATGATTTCCATGCGAAAACAAAACCAAGGCAGCCGCACATTATTCCATGAACAATTCAATTGTTAGTGACTTGTTAACAAACATTTTTTCTCTTTATGAGCGTACACAAAAAAGCCCTCGACACCGGTAAATCGATGAGTGGAAATGTAATGCGGGAACAATGTCTTACAGGTTAAAAAGAGAGACCCCGATCGCAACAACAAAGATGCAAGAAAAAGATATGCGTGTACAAATATATTAGTGATTGTGTGTACGCGTTTAATCTTAAATATAGGTATATGTGTACAGGCAACAGAGGAATCTCTATTTATACTCACGTGTTCTAAATAAAAATGTATACACGTAATTTATGCAAATTTAAATGTATACAAAAATTTTTGTGTATTTTATATATATATATATTTAAAAGTACACATGTGTACAGACTCTCTCACACACTCACACATGCACAAACTCTCCTCTGCATTGAGTTGTAAAAGCGTTCGGACTCGCCGCCGGGCGGCATGGTCGCTTATGTAAAAGCGGCTACACGCCGCGTGATGAGTGGATGCTGTTGCAGCGTTATTCTTTTAACTCTTTCTGCACAGTCTGTTCTCCGTATGCGTGACGGTACTTAGATTAAGCCAAGTGTTGGGATTCGGGATACACGCCCCCTTGTGCCCCCTCACTTTGGGTGACGTGCTATCACCAGCGCAGAAATTCGGGCCCCTCCGCGAAACGGAAGGGGGGGGGGGGCCGTTTCTTGCACGTTGTAATTTCTGCGCTGAATCTGCCGATATTTTATTTTGATGTCTGGAAATTAACTGGCAGCGTCGTTTAACGAAACAAAAAACTCAGCCCAGAACATTTTGTTAACATGCAGCTCGGTAGTAGTTTTCAGCAGCGGCATTTTTCACAAATAACTCTTCTCTTCCGAGGAACATTCGAGCAACAGAAAAGGTACGGAAAAGTTTGTCTATTATTTGGGGGAGACTTTTCAACTCTACAGGTAGGTACATGCAACGGGAGTAGGAGTGCGATGACGTGAACCGGTTATGGGCGAGGCCCTTTTGTCGGAGGGGGGGAACAGGTATACCAAGTATGGTGGCGAAAGAAGATGATGGGGCACCGTCGCTTCTCTCGGCGGAGAAGAGCAAATGAGAAAAGAAAAGGAAGAAGAGAATTCAGACCGGTGGGACGCGCAAAGCAGAGCGAATGGGTTGAGGAATTCTCGTTGGCTTTGGCTGGGATGTCTTTATACGCGCGGCTCTTGTATGGCCGTGGGACATATATCTGTCTCGCGAGAGCGAGGCGCGCCGCCAAAAAATCAGATCGAGTGTAAAAATCGCATAAACTCGTCCTGCCAGACGAACACAGAGAGCTATGTCTTCTGTTCGAGCTGTCTCGCTCGCTCTCAAGCGCGGTGCTGTGTGCTCGCATGACTACGCCGCGGCTTTGGCGAGTCAGCCTGCAGAGAGAGGCCGATCACCTCCCATATTTCCTCTTATTCCGCGCTTGTCTGCCGCGCTTCGGACTTATATCACGAGGGGCCTTATGAACCATCCTGCGAACACACAGTCCGCACCGTGGCTAAAGAGTTACGGACGTCACGGGGCCTGCCCTTTCCGTGCGTTAATGAAGCAATTGCTAGTGCACAAAGCCGATATGAACCGCCGATCGCTGAATCGGGGGCAGCTCCGAAGATCCAATGTTTCAGATGTTTATTTATTGAAAAACGAGTTCAATCATCCTTCCGAGATGTAAAGACTTGTTTACTGCAATTTTCGCAATGTTTAAAGTCTATTAAGATGAATTTGGTTTTATTTTATTCTCGCTTTTGATGTTTCAATCATATGTTAAAACAAAATTCAAATGTACAAAATTGGACTAAAATTGAATTAAATATTAGAATGAAATAAATTATGAAATAATTTAATGCAATAGAACAAATAACATGACTCTGTTATGAATGTGTAGCTTAAATTTAGATTCATGCTTTGCTTCTATTAAATTCCTTTGCTTTAAAATTAGACTAATTTATGTGCTTGTAAAGGCCAGTTCATTCATTAGAGAAAACTTATACATAGCTGAAGAGAATTCTTGAGTTTCCTTCTCATTAATAAAAGAAAAGCATACACAATAATCTGCGGCTAGAAAAATCAGAACAAATAAAGAATTATTTTGATAACCGCATTCGTGGTAAATTAAAAATTCTCTTTTTTAAAATTATATTAAACATTTATCACTTATAAAATTGTAATTTAAAGTTTTTGTTAATTTATAGAATTAAACTGTAGTAAGATTTTTATTTTTTGTGAAAAAGAACTACAATCTTTTTTCGCCCTCTAATGATGGCGTAATAACGACAATTCTCATCAGTTAAAAGCACTAGAGTACGTTTTATGAGAATAAAACAATGAGTTTGAAAAAACTCGATCAATGAAGGGTTAAATGTTATATATTATCCCAATTAGTGTAATTTTTTTTTAAAAAAAAGAAATATGTTTCACAAGTTTAATGATCTGTTTTATAGCGTCATGAAAAAATTGTACACATAACATATAATATAGACAAAAAGTGGTATCATATATGACTAGGCTGACAAAATGTTATGCAGTGGGCGGAGTTGACATTTTTTTAAATACACCATTCAGTATTTTTTTATCCTCCCAAGCCACGTTTCATGTTATACATTTAAATTTACAAATGATTAATAACTCATTTATAATTATATTTTGACTTGTAAAAAATTTACATTTTTTCCAACCTTTTTTTCTTCCATGAAAATGCATTCTAATGGTAATTTTGAATTGCCAAAAAAATCCATATTCAATGTTTACTTGTTATTTAGATATTTGTCGAGATGGCATTCTAAATTAATTCTAATTCAATACTCGTGGTGTTCTTTTTTTTTTTTTTTTAATTTTAATCATGTTCAAACTGATTTAATTTCATTTATAAATATTAATGAATCACAAGAAGGTCTTTCTTATATGAGCTCGTAGAAGAGAAAAAAAAGAGAGAAGATGCTGAAGAATGCAGTAATTTGGCTAATAATTATTATACGGTTAAATTCTAACGGTACAAAAAGTCATACCAATGGCGACATTCTTGTAGCATGTTTTTCAAGACAAGAAATATTCGTATTGCCGACTTCATAATTCATATCAAATGACTCGCGAGGACGCGCAGGATCTGAAAACAAGCGCAACGTGACGCGGAAACCAAAGCGAGTTTGAGAAATGAGATCCGATGGCAGTCTGTTTTAAAAATACGAGCGCGTTCATTTTAAGAAAACATTCCGAGCACATTGCACCAGCCACAATTACTCGTTAGCCGGACACTCAATTATGTATTGGCTATTAATTATCATGAAATTTCAACGAAATAAAGTACCGCCGAAAGAAATGGAGTTATCTTGGCCACTGGTATATATCTTATTATTGCTTTAAATCGGTCTAACGAAACTGGTTATCGGCCATCTTGTTTTATGATCTTTGCCAATGATCTTTTAAGATCTACGCGCGTGATTGAAGAAGATATTTTCACACTTTCTTATTACAAATTTATGCTAAATAAATTATATATATTCGCAATGCAAAATTACTTATAATGTCATCATTTTATATTCTATAACTTCATTAGCAATTTATGGTCTTGCTGTTTTCAATGAAACAACTTTGATATGCATCTGATAAATTATTTTTTCTTCTGAATTTTAATATTTTTCTGAGGAAGAAAAACATAGAAATTATAAATTAATGTAGAGAAAGAGAGAGGAAAAAAAAAGTTTTACAAAAATATCAAACTTTGTTTTGTCACGCCTATTTACAACTAATAAAAATTCTATCATGGATTCAAAATATATCACACTTATTCCGAAAGGCAATTCAATAAAATCTTTTGTGTGAAACGATTATACTTTGTGAATAAAATAGAAAACATCTGGATGATGAGCGAAAAATTTTGTATGGAACAGATATGTTTTATTATATTATTTAAAAATCATTTTGCGGTAGGAAAATGTTAATTTATAGTCTCTTTCTGATTTATGTGCGACGATTAAAATATATTCAATTTAATGTTGGCTATGCTTATTAAATTGCACAAAAATAACCGATAATAAATCTACACTAAAGTAAACAGACAATTTTTTTGTTCAAATAAATGAAGAGAAGAAAAAAAAATTCCCAAGCGAAAGTTTTCACAAAATATGTTTTTCTTGCACTTGTAACGAAAAAACCTAATGTGCACAGAACGGAACATGCTGACCTTGTACGGTGTTTCTGCTCTCGGCTTTGCTTCAGGAATAAACTTCACACTTTTTCAAAATCATAAATTTTCCGTTCTTCTTGCATAATGTACTTTTAACAAAACATACAATTATTTGAATTCAATTATAACAATACCAATAACTTATTTAATGCACACACTAAAACTTTTTTACACCGCAATAAAATAATTTTGAAGAAAGTTGGAAACAGTTTTTTTTTATTTTGCCATAAAGTGGTTCAAGTTGATCAATTAAACGTACACAAAAACGATCTTGTTACAGTTCCATTAGCGTCGTTTAGAACTCAATTAACTCGATTAAAAAGCGCTCGATCATAAAATGTTTATTACAGGAAAAAGTGCATTTTTAAAAGGCAATAAATTGATAATAAGTCATGCGCCTGTCCTTATAGAGACTCTGCCGCGTATCATTGTCCCGCGCAAGTAGTCAACCGGCAGCAGCAGGATGTACTTGGGGCAAAAGAGTGCAGTCGTTGGCAATGCACCTCCTAACGAGCTCGCTTTGTTTTGCAGCGCATACATGTGCATGTTGCATGCAAGTATCGTCCATTGGCTGTACGTGACACGGCCCACGTTATACCTACATGTATATATATATATCTATCTATATATATATATATATATATATATATAGAGTGGCCTACGGGGTGTCTCGCATAAATGGTATCAATTAATTAGTAATAAAATTATACTTCCTGTGAGAAACGAGCGATTTTCCGTGTCTACGGTATTACGCTCCAAAGAGCTGTCCAATTTAATGAGGATTAATGTGTCGTGTCCCAAAAAATGGCTGAATTCGTAAACAATTCATTACTTTTATCTTACCTCACATTCGTGATCTATTGACTTATCTGCAGTTTGTTAACAGAAAAACACACACACTTTAATGTATTGAATATCATTTTCATTAATGCATTTCGTACTTGCTCTGATAGTGGAACTTTTTTCTTCTCTTTTTTGTAACTTCATATGCCTAGATCTCAGTTAAGATCAGGTTTTTTTGTTAGTTGCTTCTATCAAACTTATTTTTGTTCTCCTCTCATTGCAAATGTACACCATAATGACGAGCATAACCTTAAATGCAAACTTCATTGTATCTGATTAAACAACTGGACTAATGGTCTTATAATGAAAATTGTTATCGTATATATAATTCGAAAATGCCGTAGCCATTGCTCCGGTATAATGACCAGATCAGTCTTGGAAAATTTTGTGCCATTCGTTAGACCAAACTAGGCAGCTGTCTGTTTGTCCTGTCCCGTATTTCTCTGACATCATTACAAACTTCAGCGAACAGGATTTAAAAACAAAAAAAGGCAGCAAACAGATAGGCTTTTCCGGGAGAAAAGCAGACGCTTTGAGCGCGGCTCGCCGCTAACACACGTGGGCGACACCCGGTACATTGCCAGTTGGCAGGGCACACAACAGGGTACAGATAGAGGAAAGAGGGACCGGTTCCATACATGGCTTCTTCTTGCACTAAGACAAGCATCAGCTGCCGTTTGCTCGCTAATGAGATGGAATTGGACGCGGCCGAGATTTTTCTAGACCAAGCGAATCGGCCCTCTCTCTTTAGTTCGCGACATTCCCGCGACGGCGCTCTTTGATACGAATCATTTAATTGCGTCCCATTAGCCACGGAGACATTGGGGCCCCGGTGCATTTCTGAAAGCCAGCAAAATGGGAGGGGAACAAGGGCAGGGAGGAATCGAAACTCCGCCATGCTATACTCGGCCCAACTTTTTCTCGCCTCGTTATATCGGGCCACTTTTTCCCCGCGGAGATGCCGCATTTCCCCAAAGGCGGTGGTCTGGTTGACCAACCAGCGGCCCTTAAAATATCCGACGCCTCCAGGTCCTCTGCATGATCGGAATTGGATAAAAGTCCGCGTGCCCCAAAGCAGCAAAGATTCCGCAGTGTTTTTTGTCATTTCAGCTTGTTCTTGGCTGTGACTTTTGCTTTCGACTAATTTTGTCCTTTCTTTTGGCTGTTTCAGGTAAGGACAGGAGAGGCTTGAACGCCGAGCTTGCAACGAGGAGAGTAAGTAGGGTGTGTCTGATCTTCATTCATAAGGTGGAACGTGGGTTTCGATTAATTCGACTGGGTGCACTTTTTTCTGCTAACCACTAGAGGTATTGCAAACGGCTGAGAAGCAGACGGGTTTTTATTTTGAAAACTTACCAAATGTGTGCGAACAAACAGTTTTTTGTCAGCTTCAATAGTATATTTTTGTTTGGAGAAAAAAAAACAAAAAACAAAGAAATTTTAGTTCACATTGATTGGTATTTTTTCGAATTTTGAAATATAACAGCACAATATCATTAACATTAGACTGTTTTACTAATGATATTAACCACGATAAAAATTTGTGTACATTTCGTCAGTGGAAAATTAATTAAAAAGCCAATTGCACTTGAATTTTAAATAATTTAAAATTTTAATCATTAATGTTTGTAAGTATTAATCAAAATTTAACTGTAATAAAAACTTGTTCAGATTCTAATCGTAATATAATTAGTCTTCGTGTATATCTTAAAAATTAGAATGCACTTAATTTTCCGATAAAATCCGTTTAATTTTGTGGAAGAAGAGAAAAAAGGATTTTTTTCAAAGCATCGATCGCTAGAACACCGCTAATGCCTGCAGTTTTCATATATATAATCTGCCACGGTGATATTACGTAATTTTAGATGCGCGCCATTTTTCAGAAACGTACAGATTTTTAATACGTGAAATGACGATAATTACGTTTAATAACATAGTTTCCTTAATGATTCAATTTAAACTAATTTCATTGAAACATTAAAATAAAATTACAATCAATTACAAACTTATATTTAATAGTATAAAATTTCTCTTGATAAATTAATCTTTAACTATATACGACTATATTGAATAAAGTTGCGTGTTCCACGGCCATACTCATTTTTCTCTCAATTACAAAAATCATTGCCGGTAGATTAATGTACCAGTTATACACTTAATTGGACCATGCATTGATTTAAAATAAACTTTTAATTCTATCATCATTAAAGCTAAATATACATATGTCAATGATTGATGAAAAAAAGAAAAAAGAAAAAAAATATATGCGCGTTTTGTGATATATATCCTTAGTGCAGTTGAACAGCAGAAACAAGACAAGAATTTCGAAAAGAATTACAAAAATTTGCGACAACAAAGCTGAGCTGGTCATTTATCTGCATAACGATTGTGGGATGCTCATGTAGCAAACTTTAATTAGACATTACATAAACGTCCATAGGTAGATAATGATGAAAGAACAACTGCGTTTGAACAAACCCTCATTTGCGACTATGTATGTCCGTATGAACATGCTCGCGAGCTGAAAATGAACACGGAAGGAGTCGATAGTGAGCAGTGTCGAAAGTTAGCAAGATAGAGCGTATAAGGTACAGAATTCTCTCGTTGCTTCGAGCCTTCGTGACGGGACGCTGGCGTGGATTTACGATCCTCTCAGCGTAGCACGGTTCCTTCGGCTACGTCGGATCGCATTGCCAATAGGATTACATCGCTATAGGTGGCTGCTTGTATCGCATCAAGATACGTAGATACCTCTCATGGACCACAACGAATCGTGCCTGGGACTTAGCTCATGCTGCATGAGTTCCGTGACGTCGTGCCAGGTCTCGTCGCAGTCTTATTTTTCCCGCTATTCCAAGAACTCTTCAACTCTAATACGTAAAAATCCCACGAATAGCTTGCCATTTTTTCTAGTTAAACCTTCAAATTTAAATCTCTGCTGACATTCAACAATGCTTTTTCACAATTTTCCATAAACATTTTTTCTTGTCAATGTTTTTTTTGCACATTTAATTTTCTTGCATACTCGACAGTATACTTGTTCCAAGATATTTCCACAAAATACGTTAAAGTTTTTGCCTCAAAATTCAAAATGGACCCATAAATTTGAGTTATCAATTCGGAAGAAGTTGCAGATTCGTTCAAGCATGTGCCAGTTGTAAATTCAAAGAGCACTTTTCAGAAGGGTTTGTACAGCAGCTATTTTGAAAAGTTGCTGCACTAATGAAGTCATTTTGAGCAATGTCTAATTAATACCCGAACCGTGCTCGCCGGGGTAGCCCAATATAAATAATAACAACGTGGGCTTCAATAGCAGCAGATCGTCCCCTTGATGATTATCTGGTCGTAAATCGCGGCATAAATATATCGAGAGTAAATAGCAATCGGCCGCTATGAGATTCGGATAAAACAGCTCTGAAATGGGAACTCGTGCGCGGGCGTAGCGGCTATTGCGGAGAGTATATAAAGACGACGGGGCGGTAACAGACCAATCACGCGCCGACTACTAATTTGCTGCTTCAAACAGCTGCCGTTCTGCCGCCTATGCGAAAGCCGCGTCGCTCTTACTCCAGCAGGGTTTTATCTGCCTCAATCCCGATGAGGATTCGAGAAGAGTTTCTGCCTCACGCTGCCATCACATTCGATCGTTTCTTTTTTTCCCTCCGCAAGAGAGCTTTCTTATTCGCCGATCCGCAGACTTTGGTCGCTCGTTTTCTTGTCGTTCTTGCTGCTGCTGCTGCTGCTGCTGCTGCTGGCAGAGCATGCTGCCCTTCCTTTCTCCGGACAAAACATTTCTTAATTGGGTTTCGTTGGGTGGATGTCTGAGCGCGCTCCTTCTTACTCCTTTATCTTCCTCTGCTGACCGTGATTATTTATTTATTTATTTATTCCCTTTGCTTTCCTTGTTTTTTGTTTTTTTTGTTTTTTTTTGTTGGTCTTCTTCTTCCCGTACACGGACTCTCTTTCGGGGCCTCGTTGGCAGTGCTAATGAGAAACCAATGACGAGGGTGCTGAATTGCGCAGGCCTTTTTTGCAGCACCTTAAAAGGACTGCGCAGATTTTTGCTGCGCTCGTTTTGTTTCACACTCCGCGGTAATTGAAATTGTTTTCAGCCCGTAGGTATTTTAATTGACAAAACGCAAGAGAAGACCACGTTTTAAAAAGGCCAAACAACTAGTGCTCAATGACCTTTCGAAGAAAAATGTGTCGCTCGTTATTATGATTTTATTTTTCAGATAATATGAAGCATTCAAATTAGCTGTCTTATTTTTATTGGCGCGCGATTGCCGGTCCGCAAATGTCCCCGACGAGTTAATATCTACTGTTTATTGCGCATTACAAATGTATCCCCCCGGCCATTATCCAATTAAGATCCAACGCAAATGCAGCTTCTTTTTCATAATGAAATGTCCATTTGTACACATTAACATCTCATCATAATTTCATTTTAGGTGTAATTGAAATACGTGATTTGCTCTGCTATAACTACTGCCTTTTTTGTTTTTAATAGCTTTTATCTTATTCTTGGCAAATAACTGCGATTGGTTATTGCTTATGCAATAATTACCAGAGTGTATTAATTTCCACGAGCACGTGTACAACGAGTAATTATTTGATCTTTATAACTGATAGGGCTGCTTTTAATAGCCGAGTCACTTCCGTTTCGGAAGACACACGCGGCTGAGGGACGTCACTCAAGCGTCGGCTGAATATCAGCGGCATCTTCTCTTTGCCGATTTTTTGTTCTTTTCTTTTCTTTATATACATTCTTGTTTTCTTGCCGAGAGTCACTATCAAATTAAATCAAGAATTGCCGTCAATTAAACCGTTCCAAGCTTTTGGATAATAAATTTTGTCGCGGCAAAATTGCTCGATCGGTGTACACTAAAATTAGTACACACTTGGCTTACTTTGTCAAACAACAAAATTTTGTAGCTTATGGGAAAGCTTGAATTTTCATGTTACACCCTTTGCAAACTTTCACCATAAGAGAGTCGTTTTTTATAATCTCTCTTTAAGAGACATTTTTTAATGTGGCATTTCTCGAATTGTTTCGAAACTTTCACCACGCACTTCTTTTCACAGTCGAAAGAAAAGGCGAGAAGAAAAAAGAAGTAGAAAGGTAAATAAATTTACGAGGGTCTACACAGGCTGTAGACTTTTAGAAATGAAATCATACTTGCTTATCTTCTGCCTTTTTTTCTCACGATTTTAAAATTATGTAAGAAAATGACTTGACTTTTTTTCTTTTTTTACAGGGGGTTGAACTATTAAAGTTTCTGAGATTATTATAATTGCAAAGCATATTTTGCAAAAGCAAAAGAAAATAATTAAGGTGAAAGGTCGAGCCCTGTTTATGTATCCAGTGAATTTAAACTGCCAGAATAATCGCATGCTGAATAATGAAGGGCAACTCTGCAGTATCCGTAAGCTCAACTAATTCAGTATGGCGTCAATTCAGCGGTCGTTCCAACAATTACTGACCGTGTCGGTTTATTGGCCGATACATCGCCCCGTCGCGTAACAATGACCTCAACCCTCAAGAGCTTTGCTCCTGACTTTATCCAAGCAGTCTTCTTACTTAAATCTTTGCTCCGAAATTAGAACCATTATTACACTCTCTTGCCCCACTTGATATCATTTATTTAATTGGCCAATGCTTTTGTGATCCTTATAGAATTAAAATGGATTATCAATTTAAAATGAGGAACCCTCATGTTTTAATACCATCAAAAATGTTTCCTTTTTTTCCTGAAATTTGGGGTGGCTTTTACTCCCTAAATACAATTGAAAAGCAGCAGCCAATTTTGAAAATGGCCGGCCTGATTTTAGACCGTAGCAGCAATAGATGTCTTGCAGCCACCCAGCGGTATGCAAATAAATCGCGCACTTTTCAATGATTTATACGCGGAATGCAATTCGTTTAAGTGTATCCTGATTCCGCTTGGATTACGACTCTCCACTTAAAGCAAGTAGCTGAAAGGTATATTGGGAATAATGGGCGATCACACGTACGCCCTGCGCAATTCACGTTTGAATACTGGTAAAATGTCGGTTGGATGCGAGCTCACCCACCGGCTTTGATTTGACTTGTAGAAAGACTTAAGTTAACAATATATGACGTTCCCTCTTTTGTTCGACCTTTTCCACGTCCGTTCTTTTTAAATAAAGCCGATACGTTGTGCCAAAAACAATTTTTCAAGAGGGTTGCCAAGTGTTCTTGTAGTCCTTTTTTCATATCTATGAAATAAACTTGCTCCACAATATATAGCGTTCTTATTTAATTTAATAATGGAATATATTTGTTTAACTGGTCTCGATTTGTTTATTGACTTGTTAAATCAAGTTTAATGTAATTTATTCGGCAATAAATTTGTATTTAGTTTGCAAGCATTTGAAGTAATTTTTATTGGAATAAAATAATAAATACATTTAGAATTTTAATTTAATTTGGATATATTTTTTGGATTACATCAATACATTGAATAAAAAATTTTATTAAGTAATACAATTTTATTTCATAATGCAAATCATTTTGCAAAGTAATAGGAAATCTGAAATGTAATTAGTTTGTATAACAGTGCTATAAAAACAAAATTATGATCGACAGTTTGTAATTGAAAACTAAGAAGTGATAAAACGTAATTGATCTTGAATTTATTGTATTTTTATTTCGGTTATTTTGAAATGTTTGATTTACAAAACTTTGAAATCAAATATTTGTTTTTGAAAAATGATTCATTTTCATAAATTATGCAATTTATATATAGCAAAATATTCATCTACTACATCGTGTTTACAATGTATGTACTGCAATTAAAAAGTCATTAATTATTTATGCATCTTTTTTTGTTGTAAACTCAGCTACAGAACGTGAATTTTAATTAAAATTCAAAAAAACTTACATCATTAAACACATTCTACCTTTTTTGTTTGCACTAAATTGAAAACGAAGTGCAATAAATGCAAAATTAACATTCAAACAGTTACTGTTCAGCAATAATTTTGCAATATGAACAAATTATTGTATAGATTTTTTTTGGTCGATACTTTGAATTTCATCGAAAATTTCTTGTCGCAATTCAAAATGTTTTCAAATTAGTTAGAAATTCATCATTTTTTTTTATTTTAGAACCTTTTTTTAATCAAATCAATTTCAATTGTTTAAATCAAACTGTTTTCGAGTTCTCGAAATTTCATCGAAAATGTTCGTTTTTTTTAATTTTTTTTTTTTTTATTCAAAATGATTTAATTTCCTAGTAAACAGTTAATCAAGGCTTACAATAAATTCTTAATTAAGACCAAACATCGGAAACTTCTATTCACAGCTCATATCTCGGGCGAGCACATGCAGACATCCATATCGATTACATCTACCATAAACTGCAGCCCTTATCTTGCATGATCTCAAAATTTCAGCCGAGGTGCTGTCACGGCTGCGTCGATCGAATCGAAACCGAGTGAATCTCGGATCTGAGCTTCTATAAGCATTTCCGCGAGGCACATACGTGAGCCATTGATATCAGAAGGGCACATTCATTATCGGCAGTTTCACTCCTTCAACATCGCACTTGCGATTCCCATAAATAGCAAGCTACCACTGCACGATGGTCATTACGATAGGGGGGTGTAATGGGTCGCGCTCGCATGAGCGACGTTTTATTGCACGCCGAGGATAATGAAGGAAAAAGGCTTTTTGGCCGACAAGGACAGAGATATTTTAAGGCACAGCGCAGCGAATGCGTCCAAACTGTATATAGTTATATATACCTATATGTATATGCTATATCTACCGCTGCTCTGGTGCATGGTGTGCCGTGACGGCAGTAACTCCAAAATCCCAGGGCTTAAGCTCGCGCGGCTAGGATCAGTGGCAAACTTCCCGCTACGGCTTAAAGGCTTGGCGGTTACTGCCATCCCTGCTTCAGGAGCGCCAACTTTTCGCCGTGTTAATGACTGCAATATGATCACACGTGTCTCGTGCAGGAGAAATTTCTTCAACTGCGGAGAATGCAAATGGATTACAAAAATTATGGACACAAGAGGAAGAATATTGTCCAAAAAAAGAAGTTAAATGCATTTTATCAAAGCAGTTGCACAATGTTTTCATTAAATTGAATGCTTCATGTATCATTTATGAGAGTCGGTTTGGCTTCTGAGAAGAGAGGACAGAGTTAGTTTCGCCGCTAACGATGGCGAGCTGAATTTGAAGTATTTATCGTTGATAACGGAAACGATATTTGCACCTCTCTTGGGGCCCATCAACTTAGCAAATCCAGTTGGCATCTGACAGCCGACTGATCAGCATAGGACATGACAACCAGTATCGCGAGTCTCGTATTTTCAGTGCCGATAGAATCGAAAGCCCCGACCAATTAACGAGCCAACTCTGTGTGGGTCTGTTTTGATCCTTCCTTTTTCTCTCTCTTTCTTCGTTAACTCGGTCTTGCGGTGTATCTAGTTTTCAGCGGGGCTGTTTATTGTTCCGCGAGTCAGCGCCACGTTTGGTGATGGAACGACGATATCGAGCAACGGCACACCCCGTACTTTGACTTCTTACATGACTTCTATTTATGTTCTAATCTATATCCTATTAATTATCTATTAGACCACGGCTAACGAGGTTGAATAATTTAATTAAACTGATGTGCAACATTTCTCATGCAGACTTCAAATTGCAGAGAACAATTTTCAGTGATACAAGCTTAGAATAAATGAGACATTTGGTTAAGAAAAAAAAATCCTAACAAAATTCTTGTGCAATCTGTACAATTATTCGTCAAAAATGGTAACATTTGCAAAATGAGCAAAAGAAGTTTATTTAAATTAGCGAGAAGACAAGTATTTAGAACAAAATTATTGTTTCTCACAATTAAAATTTATATCTTGATTGTAGATTTAGTAGAGTGTGTAAATAACACAGTTATCTAACGTATCAAGCACAGATATGTACTTTTTATTAACTTGGAAGCTATGTCTTGCTAGATTATGATGATGTAACGCTTACTTTATTGTGAGAAGATGTTAAGCGATTTAAAGATTATGACAAATAATGTTTAGTATTCATTATACAAACATTTATGAGCTGCTTCATCAAGAGAAGTCTTTTTTTTAATTCCATCTTAAATTAATGTTTTTGATCTTTTTTTTGTAATTATTCAAATTAAAAACGAATAAAACAAGATGCATAAGTGGGTTAACATTAATACAAACAACATAAGAGACACTTGAATACAAAAAACACGTAGTAGATGTTATCGAACAAAAAAATTGAAAATTATCCCAGCATTAATATTTTTTACTTTCACTTATTACTCTGCTAAACGTAAAAACGTGTTTCAAGTGTTTCTGTCTAAGGTGTAATATAGATATAATTCAGATCTAAAGCATTCAACAGATAAATTCTATACTACAACATTTCTGAGTTAACGTTCTCATGTTTTCGGAAACACTGGGTCGATATCAATCTTACCTTTACTCTTTTTCAACTAAATCTTTTTGTCAGATAATCAAAATGTTAATATGGAAATTCAAATATTGTTTTCCCTTTTTTTATGTAAAACATATAATTATTGTTGTTTGTACGATCTAAAACATGTTACTGATAATTTATTCTTTTTGATTCCGTTACATTCTAAGCTGTAATTATTAATAAAGACATTAATATTGATTTGCGTTCTCATATTTATCTGAGATGTATGAACACAGGATCTATCGTGGCACTGTAAGGTCACGTTTGAGAATAGATTAGACGATCACGAACTGAAAACAGTACTTCAGCATGAAAGATCATCAATATTTATAGCAGAATTTTTCGTATACGCGGCTTAAGTAACAGCACTCTTTTTATAATGAATATATTCATTTAGATAAAATCTACCTGGCACGCCGTTCCCTGTAGCATCTCGAAGATTCCAGTCGCGGCAAGTATTTCGCGAGATAACAACATCATTTTCAACTCCAATTATTCAAAACATGTACAATTATTTGAACAATTTTCTTGTTATATTTTCCCAAAATGTTGAACAAAATAGTTTGTGTCTTGCAATAAAATAAATATTTCCGGCAAAGAGAATTTGAACCCTCGACAGACAAAAGACACTTTCCGTCCTTCTTCGAGCGGGGAAATCAAATAAATTAAATATTGACCGACCCTTTTCCACTCGGAGGATCTTCGTGTCTCAGTAACAAGCGACAGATGTTGGACGACCGCCATATTCCGAAGAAAGATTCTTTTTGGGGGACCGCGCCCCACCTCCAAAACTTATCAAATTACTTAACATTCTGCACCAATAACTAACTGCTGTATCCGCAACTATCCCCCAGATTAGTCCCTTTTTCTCGAAAAATGGTAATAACAAAAAAATGGCACACACGTGAGCATATGTGGAAATTTGATATTTATACATGACCCACGCGCGATTTCAGAAAAAAGATTACAGAACACTGTACATCTGTATTATAAAAAACGTTCTATATATTTCGTTTACGATGTAATCTCCCGAAGAGTTCGAGACGTTTATCCGTCATTTATGCCTGCTTACTCGGTTCCATTAATTATAGTGTGCGGAAGGTACCTTATCTTGCGCGCCTGGGGATCAGAATCCCTAAACTTGAAATATCTCTCAGTACAGCCGTGAAATTAATGCTCCGCTGGCTGAATATCGTCTGTCGCCAGGCCATCCTTGCCTTGTATTGGGATTTAATCGTCTAATTGAACACCAATCACGATTATATAACCATAATTTCGTCCTCAGCTAATTTCCATTCTGAGCTCCCTGTGTGATAATTTGAATTCTATGAATTCAAATGTATATCCCGCCGAAATTACACAGTCAAATGAATCAGCGAAAACACGAGGATGGCCGGCAAAAATTGTTGTTTCGTTACCGTTACCCAGTGACATGGGTTGTTCTCGCAGAGTCTTTCTCAGGGCCTTTTTGTTGTCCCAAGTTGCACGGGGGCAAAAAGACAACAAGCCCAGCTTTTTCTCAAAATGTTATTCAACTCACGAATGACGCGACGATGATGATGATCCGCCATCTCGCCGCAACTTGGGAGGTCCGCTCTTGATATTCCCCCGCCCCCTCTCTGCCCCCCGTTCAACCGATCGCCGGTTTCTTTCTCCTGGTACACGCTTTGATCTTTTCTCTGTTGCTCTGAGCAACCCTCTCTTTCGGTCCTTGCCCTTTTCTCCCTCTTTTGCCGCCCTCTCTCCCTCTGTCAGGTAAAATTTCCTATTCTGTTTGATCCCCACGGGAGTTTTGAGTTTTTGCATCGGAAAAATATAAAATAGCTTTTCACCCGGGATTAATATTCAGCTGACGAGTCCCCATCGCTGGGGACAGCTTACACGTGTATAACCTATAACAACTTTTTTTTGGCTCTGCCCTAAGTTTTTACGCTATTTTTCGGATTTGAGTTTAATAAGTTTTATGATGAAATGACGTGATTATGTGGTTAAGGGACTAGCAAACGAGCGACGTATATTTTTCGGACGGCTTTTTGTCGTATGGGGGATCGTGGGATGTTGTTAATATGCCGGCAGAGCGACTTTAAGAATTGCTAGAAGGTCTTTTTGTTATTGCCAACGTGTCTTTTATATTAAATTTCTTTTTATCCGCAGACTAATGGAATATTTTTGGCAAGTTAGATAAAGTCGTGGTAGGTGTAAATGAATATTTATTTTATTTCATGCTTAACATTAAACACTTTTTTTTTATATATTAAAAGTAAAAATACGTACACCATCTTTAATCGTAGTTTTTTTCGATTTCGGAACTTGGCTTATGATCAATGAAAGTCTATGCTTACGTTTCTTTTTTCGGTTCGTGTCATTTAATGAAATATCACCTATAATTTAATTTAGTTGAAAAATTATTATCGATTTACACAAATTAAATGTTAACAATTTTTCATTTTCACTTATTTTATGAATTATAAATTTTTTCAACTGTGCTATTAAATATTTAACGTTTGGCTATACTAAATATCAACAATTTTTTAATTAAAGAAGAAAGACGTTTTTATAAGCAATAAAAACTGTCCTAATGAATCAAACTACCTGTTTCAATGCTGACTATAAAAGTTCACAAAAGATTAACCCAAATAGTTTCCTTGTACAGACAAGAAACTGAATGATGAAAAGTAAGTTGTTGAAACTACAATGACCAAAATGAAAGTCGGGATAAAACCTGTCATTACTCAGTTGTGCACACTAAAGGAACCTACATCACAGAGTGCGTCGTTTCTTACTACGATCATTTTCTTCGTCTTAGTTATCCTTCAAATCAGTTTTGTTGGCGCAATTTTTTGTTCGTATGAAAGCCATTGCATGAACTTGTTGTCTGTCGGCCTTTGAATTATTTTGTTAATTTCAAATGACTGCCGCGTCTATATCTTTCGCCTCTATAAAGTGGTCTGCGACGTTGTACGCGTGTCCGTCGTGATAAATACGCCGTGTAACGTATCGTGAAACATGCTCGCAATGTCGTCGCTTTCATCCGTCCTGACTTTCGCATAAAGCCCCAATTTATTTATTACAAATCGATTTTGCGGATCGAGTCCCAGCGCTCGTCAAATCATTGTAATAACCTGCAATTTGCTCATGCTTTTACGAAAGATGTTACGGGGTAATTGCGGGAATAAAGCGGCAGGGTGGGCACTTGCGCGACGAGACCGTTTTTATCGTCTGTCTTTTTTTGCTGCTCGCAGGAGGCCGGCCTGAAAATGTTCTGGCCTACTTGAAAAATAAAAGAACGATGAGATATGAGCGCCGGCACCATCAGCGTCAAATTCGTGCACCGCGCTCATTATGTCTGCACGTCATTACTCGCGAAGCAGGAATTGAAAAACAACTGCAGTTTATTTTATTTTTTTCTTTTCTTTTCTGCTGCCCTTTTTTTCGTCTCGATAAATATCGACAATTACGCGGCAATTTTAATAATGGCTGAGTTATTTTTGCCGACTTTTAAAAAGCATTGCGAGGCTTTTTAAAACGATACCAAATTGCATAATGCAAACATGATTGTTTCGCTTTTATCACGATGCTTGCGAAAAACAAGATCGACGACTTTATAAAATGTGTGGCTGCGAAGCTCATAAGCTTCAGTTAAGTTAATAATACTGTCGGCTCCCTCTTGCTCCCCACTGAAGAGAGATCGCTCGAAGCTAGCCATTGGCAAATAGCACTCTCGTTTTTGTCCTGTATTAACAATTATTTTCTTCTGCTTATCAGCGTTGAGTTGAAATTACAGGTGTCGTTGCTTATTATGCATCATCAGATTAAATGAAAAAAAAGAGAAGAAGTTAATACGCGAGTACATAAACAAAGCTGTTTTTGATGCTGTCATTAAATTCTGCGCTTTGATACCCATTTTTAATCGCTAAATTGCGATGCTTTTATAAACGAGTAACGATAGTTAATGCACTTGGATAATCAATAGAATTCAGTTCGAGGTGATCAATTTGCTTTATTGTAGTTTGTTGCACAAAAAATTGTTGGATCAAACATCAATTTGTGCAAACGCTCTGTAATTAGGATTTTTAAACGGACATTTGTATTTATAGATGTTTAGTAAAATAATGAAAATAAATTATATTTTTTTGTAGGTAATAAATAACGTTAGAAGTTTATTGCAAAATTGTGCGAATAATTAGAGCATTGACAAATTTATTAAGATTTAAATTTTATCAATTTTTATTGGTTTCTAAACATTAATAGCTTTTTTTTAATTGTTGAAGATAGAAAAAATTAACATTGGACTTTATAGCTGTGAGCAAAAAAATATTTTTTTTGTTTTCAATAATAAGTCAATTCAATTAGAAATTATGTTTTCATTAAAACTTATATAAAGATTTCGGTTTTCATAATAAAAATATTATTGCATTGTCAAATAGTTATTTAGATGGCTGAGAAAAATATATGCAAAATTAGAATTCTAAATTTGTACAACTTGAATAATTTTTAGTAAAATTCATATCAAAATCACAATTAATGTAGATTCGTGTTAATAATTTCATTGTTGCAATATTAATTTTAATTTTCTTATCTGAAATATTTTTTTCTGTGTACAATACAAAAAATCTTTAATTTTCGAATATTACTAATCTTCAACACTAAAAATGCCAGTAAATCATTTTTTACAAATCTAAAAGAAATGAATCAATTGTTTGAAATATTTTTTACAAAAAGTAATAATAAATTTTAAACTTTTATTAATATAGCTTTTTATTTTAAATTATTCAAAAATGTATGAAAACTGTCAGAATATAAATTAAAATGTGTAGAATCCAGTTTTCCATCAAATACAATAAATATGTAAAATTATCATTGAATTCGTTTTAAAATTTCATAAACATTTATAAATGTATAAAAAATACTGAACTTTTTTAAAATTTAAATTCAACTTTCATAAAAATCAAAAAGTAAAATTTTCGATTTTTGCAAAGTATTAGACAAACGTTTCAAAAGTTGCAAAAACTTCAACAAACTCTTCGTTCTATCAAAATTGTTCTCTATATTCCAAAATTATCTCAAAACAAAAACAATGTAACCTCCTTTCAAGACTTTAGAATTTAGTTTAAATTTAATCTGGTTCCACTTTAAACTCAATCAGAACCAGTTTCTCATCGAAACAGTGGCTACACAAAAACATTTTCCAAAAGCAAGTCACTTTCTAAAATTTGAATATTCAAAATGTCAATCTGAAATTACCATAGTTATTGAGAAATAAATAAGAACAAAATATCCGTCAAAAATCAGAAGCCACAGCCATAAAAATCTCAACCAAAATTTGTACTCCATGACATTTGATAAATTAATGAAAAATCAGAAAGCGCGATATAAATAATTTTTCCCGATAACTAAACTATCCTCTAACAATCTCTTTTTTCGCTTGGGAATTAAGATTCAGGCTCAGCGATTCAAATCCCCAAAGACCTATTTACACGGAATGGTATCAACTATACACCAGCTTTGATACAATTTCAGCTTTAAACCATTAGCGAATCGACTTTCAGATACTATCGTTTGTTTATCTGCAAACTAATCATTTCGTGTAAACAAGTTTGCCAACTACAAAACGTACGCTGCCCAAATAATCGCGATAAAGTATTCGAAGGATATTTAGTTTGCCTTTGTTACTCCGATTTTTACGTCATTTTTGCAACGCCGGTATCTTGGCTGCGAGTCAGAGTGGCGTGTAAAGTGGTGCGCGTCGCATAAATCTGCTCCTCGCTTCGGGGTAGAAATTCGCATCTGATATTCGATCTGAAAATTGGTAATTCATTTTTGCGGATAAATTGAGAAATTTGGTGAGAGAGAGAGCCGGCAATGGCGGTTGCGCCCTATTGAGCGACTTGAAATCGATTTGCGCAACTATAGTGATAAATCAGAGCTACGCGAACTACCGCCTCGCTCGTAATTCTCGAGCCTATTGTATTTACGACAAAATTCTCGTCTCTCTGCGGGTAGTTTTTCAGGACCGGCCACTTTTATCGGAATAAAGGGCGCTTATCTAATCAAGCCGCGGGATACGCTATCATCTCTGCGCCGCAATTAACTTGCGGCCAATTTTTTTTCTCTCTCTTTCTCTCTGGCATTTATTTCATTTGAGGCGCAAAGCAAAATGTTTGCCTTCCATTTTGACGTTCTTCACAATGTTAATTTGAAATGCACGTCGCGCGCATTTTTGCGTTTTTGCCGGCCCAGTGTGCTGTGGCTAAATGAAGAGTAGCTTCATATAAAAAAAAAGAAGGTCCCAGGTAAAAGGCTGCGAAGATGTGTAAAAACTGGAAGCGCAGCGCTTGGATCTCGTCCGCGGATTCGCCGCGACCGGGCGTGCATTACAAAATGGCGCTGATGAAGAGCGAGAGAGAGAGACGGAGGGAATGAAAAAAAGGAAAAGAGAGAAGAGAAGAAACAAAAAAACGACCGGGAAGAAGTCACGTCGCGCGAGGGCCGCCTCTCTTTCAGTCTGCGGGGACTAATTTTTATTTGCCCCTTCTCTCGTAAGTGTTCCACGTCCACCTATATTTCTCATAAATTTAAATGAATTTACATGAATTTGAATTTAATGCTCTACCATACTTTATCGACGCAATTAAGCTTTTAGGCAGGCATTTGCATTAATCCAATGTTTACAATTACCGAGAGCGCGGCGGAATATCACGAAATCAGCTAGGCAGCTTTTCACGTTGTGTAAGATTCACGAAAAAGAACGATACTTTCTGTATTCCAACATAATTCTGTAATTTCAGCCTGCAAAATTTGTCAAAATTCCATAACTTTTAATAAAATTCCACCGTAAAAAATGTATTTCGATTTGACATTTTAAATGCAAAAACATTTTGTTATATTTTGTTATACTTGGAAAAGTATTTGCAAAGTTAATTACAATTAATCAACAGATATTTATTATCAACGAAATTAACATTAAAAAGTTTTGCGTGGTAGACTTGTCTTAATATAAACGAAGCATTAATATTCATCCGCTGACATAAAACTGATAAAGCGAATCATTAACCGAAGACGAGTAATGAACATATCAACTCGGTTACTTGACCTAAACAACTAAACAAGTCACGAAGTCGGCTGGAATAATTAATTACAAGGCTCAATTTGCGTCTCACATTGTTCGCAACGTCTTCTTGGCTGTTATCAGGGTCCGATAGCCGCCAATTCCTTATGCAAAGATAAAGCCTGGCTTATATACATATTTTTTTGCAAATCCTTTCTTCTTCTTTTTTTTCTTCTTTTTTTTCGTATCGTCTCAGATGCATTTTAAAATGAACACCCCAAATAAAACACGAGGCCTTCATTAACAATGATCAATGTCTTTTTCAAGTCCTCGAACACCTCTCGCATCGTCCATAAATTTTGGGATTCCAGTTCTGCTGCCCGGTCCGGTTCTTCAATTATAATGTACATTTAGATTCCGATTTTGGATTCAAACGAAAAAAAACAGCAATTAAGCTCTCTGATTAAGCTCAAGATCGATTTCTTTAAAGTGCATAGATACTTGTTCACGCAGCTGGTTGGCTGGTAAAACTGGAGGGGCAAGTGCGCTTGTGTATTGTCGGTATGATTTATGCTGATTAAGACTCCGTGGTAGCCGTGCGTTATCGTTAACCCGTAAGTCACGCCGGAAAGGGGAGTCCCGCGACTCGCGAGAACATGAAAAGCTGGCCAGCTTATTTAGAGCGTATCGGTGTTTCTGTGTAACGTTACATTGTGTCCCGATCGCGGCACAAGCAGAAGAAACTGCTCGCTGCCAATAGCTATAATATGGTGCGCACTCTCTGTGTACCCTATTCAAAGGCGAATGATTCAGGACCCGTTGCTGTCGTTGCTGCGGTTGCTGCCCGGATAACATCTCCTCTCGTTCGTCTTGCAAGCCGTGCAGCCGATCGTTTCGTACTCCCTTTGTTCCACTTGATTTTGCAAACAAAAACTTAAGTGCTCGTTCTTGTCTAATGAAATCATTAGGAAACGCAAAATTTCTGCCCTTTTTTTTGGAACAATACAAATCTAGTTACAAATAATGAATTGCAAATTTACTTGAAGAATAATGTCATTTTTGATTGAGGATTTCGACATATTTATAAAACGATGTGTTAAGAATTTGCAAGGGTTGTCATTTATTTAAAACAATTTTCTTTTAACTTTATATCTGACAAATATTTTTCGAACTTCCTTAAAGTTGAAGGTTTTTTTTTAAAATAACCTTGATCAAATTAAATTCGTAGTTTTAAAATTAAAAAACTATTGCATATTTTTTGCATTTTTACATTTTGTAATTTAGACAAACAAACTACAATTATTTTTGATAGAAGTTAATGATGTATTTTAAGGAACCTGCATACTTTTGTTAAAAAAAGTGACTATGAAAATTAAAATAATTTTTACATATTTTGAAAGAACATTTTTTTGACAAAATTCAGCGAGGTTTTTGAGGGCAATGTGCTGTACTGGAGAATTTCCATTCTAGTTTATGTTTGCAGACGTTTTCTCTGTTTTTGTTCTCTGCGCCTTTGTTTGTTTTGCGTGTTTGCATCGTCTCTTCCTTGGGATTTCAAGCCTTTACTAGGTCCCCGGTGATTTAGGATCTCTCGCTTCGGAAGCGATATCGGGATCAGGGTACAAGAAATGCAAAATCGCCTTGAGTTTACTATTAACGTGTGTTGAAGGGATTCGAAATATTGCAGTTAGATTCACACGATTGATAGACTTACATTTCTGTATTGCCAATTATTTCATTAATTTGCTTTGTTCTATCGTAATATATATAGATATATACCTATACACACTCTGACGACTCTGCGTTTGTTCAGTTCTGTGTTTCAAAAAAAGCTTACAATTGTTGGCCACATAAATATAAAGACAGCGAGCGTTTTCGCAGCTTTAGAAACAAGAGTTGAGAAATATGTTGAAACTTGACAAAACATATGTTGCTACGTTACGAGTCGCGTACGTTGACATCATCATTAAACAGGTTGAATAATTCATGATCCACTGCGTTATTTTCAAGGATACTCTATGTTTTTCCACGCCAACTCACTATAAAAGTGATAACGCTTTAAAACAGCATTATCACAAGTTAAATATTAACAAAAGAAATAAAAATTAAAAACAAAAAGGGGAAGAAAAAGCACACCTTAACATTTTATTTTTCAGCTTTTTTAATCTTGCTGAACAATAAAAGAGAAATCATTAAAGCTTGCATGAAAATTTCATGAAAAAGTTTGGCAGAATTACAGTTTGTCAGAAAAATTTGCATATCTACGACAAAGCGTATTTTCTTCGGCTTTCAAAGTTCTTCCCTCAGAAACCGAACGCGCGTCGGCTTTTTATATAGCCAGACAATTCAAGGAAACGTTTGCGTGGAAATCGGGCGTTTTAAATTCCTCAAAGCGAGTCACGTAACATCTTCGTTTTCTTCGTCTGCGCCATTTTTTTTTTTTTTTTGTAAAAGCGTTTCTAATGCCTTTTCGAGAAATCCTGAGGTTTTGCTTTGGGGTTGCAAACAAGCTAGTGTGTCACGAAACCGTTCGCTCATTCGACCGCAAATGGAGAATTTAACAGTTGCATTTTTCATTGCAATTCGTGTTCCTATCGCATTCGACAATCGGTATAAATAGGTGGTGCTGTTTTACTTCTTCATTACTTTACTTTTACCGAGTTATTAGGAAGAATAATTATGACATATTTATTTTCTAAAGTACAAAACTTTTGATTGTTAATTGCGTCTCATGAAAAGTTATCCAGACATTTTTTCGTTCTGAGTCATTTTTGAGAGATTAAAATAAAGGAAAGAAAAAAAAACAAGTCAGTTTCTTGACTCCATTGATCTTTGAGACTCGAAATTAATACCGCTACGAAAAGAATTCAAATTTATTCAGCGGTCGTACTTATGCAACTTTCTCTCTGGCTTTATAAATCCATCTGTTATTGTGTATTCATGCACCAGCAACAATATTGCATACGATATTTCTCTTAACCGCATGGCATATCAGCAAGTTGTCGTCGCGACTTAGATGGAATGTTACTATCATAATAATAAATACTTTTTATTCGCCGTCTCTTATTATTTTAACAACGAAAATATACCATTTATCAATTTCACATGCTATGAAATTTGAATATTGTTTCTTCTTTTTTCTACATGAGAAAGAAGAGAACTAACTTTATGCAAAT
This sequence comes from Idris sp. 1 HC-2018, assembly GCA_022817325.1. NCBI lineage: Eukaryota > Metazoa > Arthropoda > Insecta > Hymenoptera > Scelionidae > Idris > Idris sp. 1 HC-2018. The sequence continues at coordinate 39,655 of JABFPM010000015.1, forward strand.
TTAGAGAAAAAATTTGTACTCAGAATTACGAAAATCACACGTATGAACTAAATTTTAATATTCCGTCGGAACTTCCATAATCATAGTTTCTTTCGACCAAGCATGATGGCAACCATGTCGTCGGAACCGGCTCTCCCCACCCGATTGGCTGCCCCCCGGGGCTTAAGAAGACCCGGGCTGGACACTGTTCAGCCCTTTCTTGGGAAAGGGTCGTTACCAAAAATACTTGTAAATTATAATTAACTCTCATTTTTATAATACAATTTCAATTTTCTTACCATCTAATTTTTCAGTATTATATAAAAAAATTTAAAATACCCACACTTTTTTTGACTTGCGAATAAATTTTGTAGGATATCAAAAGTTGAAAATTAATTGCTAAATAGTTGAAATTTATTTTGAAATTCAATTAATTTTGTTGTTAAAAAGATCAAACGCTCTCTGTTGACAGTGTGAAAAGCACAATTTGCCGTCAACACCCCGAATGACAAATGTAACAAGACGACAATATAATTTTCCGGCGCCATAATCATATACGGCGACCATGATAAACGCCAGCGTCAAAAGGAATGTTGATTTAAAGCGCGCGAACGATTTGAAAAGTTACGAGTAGCCAGAGGCGATAAAAGCATCAGCACTCGGCCTGAATGACACGTCTCTCCTGTCCGAAATCAAAGTGCATTATGGAATCCGGCCAAAATTGGCCGCACTTATTTTTAGTTCAAAGTCGCGCTTTGCCAAATATAATGACACACACACACGTACACAAAGAGAGAGAGAGAAAAAGAAATAAAAAAGCAGTGTTTGCTTATCTTTTGCAGCGCAGGTGACACGCGAGTTTACTTGCTGACTCACACAACCCTCTCCATGTGTGCGTGTGCCCTGACAAAGAAAGAGCTCTCGACGCACAGAGCCCGGGGAATAAGGCGGCAATAAAGCATATGTAAAATATATTCTGGAATTCCTTTTAGGACGCAGATATATGGGTGGTTAGTTGGTTGCCCGCTGGTCGTGTCCGTCGTCGGACGGAAATACGCGCGCGCATACTCCGTGTGAGTTTATAGATGTGAATCGAGTAAGTAAGACAGACGATCCGTTTCGTTAAGGGGTGTCACGGGGTTACCCACCTGCGATTCCCATCTTCTTTCTTTCTTTCTTTTTCTTTTTATCTCGGTCTGCAGCGTTCCTTTTTTTCTATGCTTTCAATTTCCACTTGGTGCCACCAGTTGTGTAGGAGATGGGTGATTAAAGCAACACCTTCTGAGGTTGTACACTTTCTTCGATGGTCCAGATGTTGGGCCAAAAAGAACAAACATTATTCCAAACTTTGCTGTTAACTCTTTTTTTCTTTAAAGATTAACTCGTTACTTCCCAAAAATTAAACTAGTTTGCTGACAAATAAAATAGGACTTCTTTGCAGAGATTGTTTGGACAGTTGTTTAGAGGAATAAATCATTGATTTGTAATAAAAAAATTTCCTGCAAAGAGGCTACACAGAAGTAGCTCTCTTTTCTTTCATCGTAACACGAAAGAAGAACAGAGGGGATAGAGGAGGAAGAGATAGAGGTCCGGACCCATGAGGTGTCGCCTTACAACCGGCTTGCTTCGCTTACCTACGAAAGCCTCTTTTGCATGCCATCTTCTCCACCATCTCCGTTGTCTTGTTTCTTTTGCTTAGGGTTCTGTCTCGTTCACCTCCTTCCCCGGGTTCCCTGCCCCCTCCCCCCCGCTTGTACTCCTTCTTTTCTCTTGCTTTGGTCTGGATGCACCGTTTGCTTCAGTCTTTGCATAATTATTACGGTTACTGCAAGCAACAGCAGCTGCTGAGGTACTACGATTCCTTCGTTGCTCACTTGCTGCTTGAGAAAATGAAGATAAAAAAGCAGCACACAAGTACAAGGGTACGGCCTAATTAAAGTTCTCAACAACAAGCTGGTCAATTATTTTTAACAATGACAAATAAAGTTGAAAAGATGAATTTTTTTTATTGATGTTAATGATAATAATCAATTTGATTATGGCAATTATGATAATTGAAATTTGGTAATTACAAGGGATGGGATTGTTAAAAATAAACATGAGGCTGAATTTCTGCGCACAGATCAAGTTGCTCTTCTTGAGAAACGGGGTGAGTTGCTTTTAGCTATCGTGTTTTTCGCTCGGCGAAAGGATTTATAGCGTATTTAAACGACGTTATTTTGCAACGCGACGACAAGAACCCGCGCAGAGTGGCAACTTCTTTCCATCGGAGGGCTTCTAAAATGTATGAAGTCCTTGGGGAAATTTCGCGTTTCATACATATGGCAAACATGATTCTGCGGCGGTCCGCTTTTGTAAAAATAACTCGCGTTCTTTGGTATTATAGCATTAATGCTAATAATGCCGAACTTTTTTGTCATTTTTGTCATCAAACTCCACGACATTTTTAATTATAATCAATTATAAGTTAATAATCGAACATTTTTGAAATAAATGTAGACCCTCGAAAAATATTTGCCTTTATTCTCGGTGTAAGGAAACAAGTTACTTAACAAAAAAAGGGTATTAGAAGAGGATCGAGGATATTTCCATGCTACACAATGTGAAATATTCGAGTGAAGAAGAAGAAAAAAAGGAACATCCGTTTCTTTCAAAGCGTAGGTGTCCATGCAAAAGTCTTTCGCAAAAATTCTGCACATATAAAGCCGATATCTTATTCACGGACGTTCCATTCGTTCTTCTTATAGTACCCCAATGCGCGGCCAGCAACATTCTTGTCCACGTCGCATAAACTGCCGACTTCCGAAGTTGCCTCGGAGTTTCTTTCTAAAAACGACATTTCCTTTGACGTAGACAAAGATCAGCGACTGTAAATCATCCGACAGCGTACATTGTTCTTATACCGTGACATTATTTATAACTTAATCATTTCTCAAGAGTAATGATTGAAATCCTTTTTGAAATTGTATTTTTATAAATTGAATACTCTTGTGTGCGCAGTGATCTTCAACAAGCACACTTTTTGCAAACTCAAATAACTTGCTTTGACCTAACAAGTCATTTCTTCGAACTCAAATAACCGGTTCATCATAACGTCTTCATGCAATGAAATTTTAAACGCTGATTAAATTGCTTTTAATTACTTTCTTATACCAAACTACATCACTTTGATATTTTCCAGAAATACTGTATTAAGAAAAATAGTTTATACTTTTAATGTTAATTTCATTCCATAAACAAAAACCTTATATTTGCCCTTATTAACTTGTGACCAGGGTCATAACGGCAGCATTCAACCCCAAGAAAATGTGACACAAGATCGGTATGTGAGATGGACCCTAAATATTAGATACAGTAAAAAGACGGATCTGTTTATTTGAACGAAGATAATTGTGATAATTTGTAGAGTCCACAGAGTGGCACCCTTATATTGTAAGCAGGCATGAGTCCACGGAATTTCGTTTCGTAGGAAAACACCTTCCATTTCGCAACAAACCCCTGAAAGCCGGAGACATTTGGTATGAGAAACGCGTACCTACGCAGCAAGCTCGTAGCTCAAGTTGGGATACCCTCCTCTACTTCTGCCAAGGTAGGTAATCCTCTCGGGGGCGTGAGTTATGGTCCACCCTCCCCCGGTGCCCCGTCGCCCGCAGTTTACTTTCTCTCCCCGTCTTCAACTTTCTGCCTGGGATCCCCTGCCACCGCCCTCTGCGCTCCCTCCATTTTCTTTTTCTCTTGACTCGCCTGGTGTCGAGATACCCATTTTTCTTAACGCCACTTCGCGGTCCTTGGGACCCAGTTAGAATCCCCCGACTTATGCCCAAAAATAAAAAAACAATTTTTGATGCCTCTGATTTATAACGTACAACGTCTCAGATGAGAGTATTTTCCTGTTCTACACAAAAAAAGTGCCAGAGATTAATGGCTCGCAGTTGTGCAGGATCGATTTCAACTTTCGAGACTTATGTGGGAGATGAAGATAAATTTGATAAATAGTTTCGAACGCTAGATGAAATTTAATTTTAGTATCAAATTACCTCGAAAAGAGGAAAAAAAGAAGAAGAAGGAGGAATATCTCCCTTGGACTCGGTTTTGATCCTTGTGATGTGTTTATGGTTGGGTATTACATTTGTAGCTTTTCTTGGGCGAGATTGAAAGACAAAGGCACACGTGATACCGTGCCATCAGTTTCTTTGTTAATTCCGCCGTAAGTTATTAATTATGGTTGACTAACAGGCGCTCCAGCTGTGCCACACTGCTGCACATCCTGTTTTCCTTCTTCATCGCGAAACAACTTTCCTTGCGTTTTCACCCTGAACTTCCTTCCACCCTCTTGTTATAACTCGGGAGGAAGAGGTTGGCATTTCACTGAAAATACGGCCAAGAGATGGAAAGCACAGCAATTCTCTTGAGCCATAATTATACTTTTGTATCTTAATTATGCCGGCGTTGTAAATTATTATTACACGACGTTGAATGAATTAAAATAACTTTTGAATTATACGAACAGATATAGTAATTAGCTGCGGGGTTAGCAGTACAGCACCTGTTTTTTCTATTAAAAATATGAATGGTTTAATACAATTTTTTTTTAGAAATTGCTATTCTGCTTCAGTCTGCGGATAAACGTGAAATTGTTTCGATCGTATATCTTCATAGAATTTTACATCTGAATTAAAATCGATTTTCCACGGTTGGAGTTAAATTCACGCAATATCGTTCGTCTAGACTTAACCTTAGCGGCGACAAATTGGTATCACAAGAAGCTCCAATCTTGCAATTCAGGAGCTTCTGATTTATGCTTGAGGTTCATTAATCTCTCAAACAAAAACGTATAAGATCCTTCAGCACATAATTCATGTTAAATCCAGCGACATACTTGACACTCTGATCAATTTTAACTTTACATTTATTTGCTTATTAATTTGTGTATCTTAAATCATTTTTTCTACATTTAAAAGTCTTTAAGAATTATTAAGTTTTTAAATGTTTTGTTGTAGTCATAAATTTTTCAAAATATTTTTTAATTTTCTAATTACTTTTACTTCATAATTCATTGACTTTTACTACATTTCTTCGCACAAGTAAAACGCAAAATGTAATTTATTTTCCAAAGTCCAAAATGATCTACTGAAAAAAGATTCAAAAGGACACGATAACTTTTGAGTCATAGAAATTCAAATACAGGTATTTAGTTATATCGGTGAAAATCCGCTGTAATGGAAAATGTAAATGAGAAACGATAAAAGATCAAAGTGGAGGATCTACATATGAACTGTGCTGAATTGAAGGGGGGCTGCTTTTTCAAATAAAACAAACGCACTACGATCGTTCGCAGCATTAACTTAACTCTCTTCCTCGAGTTCTCTCGTCTTATATAAACGAGCCGGGCCTCGCTAAATGTTTATGCGAAAATAAATGTCTATTGGAATGCTATACGCGCGTTAGCGGCTTACGGGAATAATTCGTTGCGCGAAGTATCGTTCAGGCAAAGCGCTCGAGGAAACGAGCGCGGCGTTTTCAGGAGACGCATGAGTAATGGTCGGATGTATATATTACCCTGTCGTAAAAACGTTATCCTCGACTGTGCTCTTGCGCAAAACTCAGCGATGTAAATTTTCATGAAAAAGTATTCGTTTATTTTACAAGAAATTTTGGCAATTTTTTGTTCTGCTTCCCCCTCCTCCTTCCGACCATGATTTACGCGCGCTATAAATGTATGTACACAATGGCGTTTAACTTGATTCATGAATTAGCCGCACATATTTTGCTCGCGCACTTTTAAAATATAATTGAAGTGACTTTTGGCCCCTGCAAACAAAATGATTGCTAATAAAAAAAAGAAAGAAACGAACAAAAAAGTTTCGAAGCAGACGTTGCCTCACGCCCGCGTCTTAATTCACCCAAGTCGTTCTCCCTAGGTCTTTAAGGATGGGACACGTTTTGCGAATTCAGCACAGAGAACGCAACCCCTCGATTAAATGCGTTTCTTTGCCTTCCCTCGTATCTCTCCAAAGTAAGATGAATCTCCAGCCAAAGACGACGAATGGCAACACTAAGAGTGAGACAGAAAAAGCTAACATGGCGACTAAATACAAATACCAACCGAAGACGAATAGGGGTCGCGGACTTGTCACATTTTCTACTTTGTGAAGAGACGTATGAGGGCGGCTTAATTGGGGATCCCTCCTTTATTTATAAGTCCGGGGAGTCTATCGCCGAAAATCCCTTGACTTGCTTTTCTTAAGGGTGAAAGAAGACTCAGGGAGGGGGCAGTGAAAACTACCCTTAGCGAGAAAGAGAAATAGAGACGAAAATTTGAGAGAGAGGGAAGGCTTCCCGGTGGGCCGCGTGACAAATAACCCTTATAAACAGCGCGTCATAATTTTTACAACCCCGGCATTGCGGATACGATAGCAGGGCACGAGAATACACTGTGTTCAAGAGAGGGTTGGACCAGACTCGCTGCACTTGATTACGTTGCCGTAATAAACACGACACTGATATGAACTGTTCGCCAATTCACATGGCGATTATGGACTCGATTGGTTTATGTCAGCCTGACAAACGATGAGGCTCCAAAAGTCACTTCGATAACGCAATTTATTGCGCAATACTTTTTTTTATATCTCGCAATTATTTTGGTTTGAAAAAAAAGGAATCTTTGAACAAGAGTAACAAAACATTAGAATACTTTGGCCTAAATAATGAGACCTAATTTGGGTTGTTTATGACCCTCGTTAAAGAAAGTGTATTGTGTCTCTCCAATAAGTTTGTCGATTAAAATTCCACGAGTGGCAATCGATAGACGTTGAAATTCACCTCCCTCGAGTTCATTGGCGTGGTAATTAATTGGCGAAAAGGGATTCGTTGGAGGGCGCCAGAAAGCAAAGGTATTATGAGCGTTGATATTTTACACGACTCGTGAGTGCGAACGGGGTAACCCGTGTGCGCGCTATTCCGAGCCATTTTACGAGGCAGTAACGGCCGATAAGGTGAGCTTGCACCCTGCTCGGAGTTTATTCCACTACCGTACCCAAGTGGCCATTCAACGGTACCAGTACTCCGGCCGCACACTTTATTTAACGCAACTTATTTCACGTATATTGACGACGCGCGGAAAACTGTGTCACGGATGAAAATTTTGCGCACGTCCCCTTTTATTGGATGATACTTGTTTTGTAGTTGAATAATTTATGGAACAAATTTTTTTGTTTGTATCAGACAATCTTTTTTTGTCTTTTTTTTCTTTTTTTCTGTTACTGAAATAGTTTCTGCATTATATTCACAAAGTTATCTCGTAAATCAGCAAACAAGTACTCGTATTATCGTCGAAAATTGAACATGAAACAAGATCATTTATCGTGTAATCATTTTTGATACAACTGATTTCTAATCTCAATATTGAAATACTGACATAATTATCCGACATAGTTTACTGACTCGTTGTAGTTTATGTGATACACCTGTCATTACTTTCAACAGTTTATCGTCTAACACACTAGATTAAGTTGAATTGTATTCAAAACAAATAAATAAAGTTTAAGAATTCAATATTAAGAAAAAAATGAAGATCAGAAATGCCCATTATTCTCTTTTTTGCAAACTTTGTAGGAATAATTTTTTTATTTTTCTTGTAAAAAAAATGATTGTTAATGTTGGGTTTTAATTTTTTTTACAGGAGCGAACGGATTGCGTAGACGCGGGAGGCAAACTTACACGCGTTACCAGACTTTGGAATTGGAGAAGGAGTTCCACACAAACCATTATCTGACAAGGCGGAGGCGGATCGAAATGGCGCACGCGTTATGTCTGACGGAAAGGCAGATCAAAATATGGTTCCAAAATAGACGGATGAAGCTGAAGAAGGAAATCCAGGCGATCAAGGAGCTGAACGAACAGGAAAAGCAGGCACAAGCACAAAAGGCTGCAGCGGCGGCCGCTGTTGCACACCAACAACAAGGGGGTGGCGGAGGAGGCCCTGAAGGGGGTAACTAGGGGTACGCCCTGCACCGGAGCCCCCCTAATATTCCCAATGCCAATCCACACCACACTCTGCTAGTACCGCAATGTGCACAACTGTATTAAGGTAATTGCAAAAAATTGTATAAGAAAGCGAACAAATTCATTAACACCCTCTTAAAAACAAACATAATTATTTTGTCAAATATAACACAAAATTAACAATATTAAAATCATTTTACATAATTTTATTTATTATTTTTTGTGGTATTCAAATAAAAATATAATATTTCAAAACAGAATTAAATTACATGTTATTTCTGAAAACATGATACAATAGATGAATACTGAGAACATCATCCTCAGAATTTCGAAGGCCGAAAAGCCAAGGGGAGCTAAAATATTAAAATCAGCCAAACAACATATATGTCGCCTTTTGATATAAATCTTTTTTTGTCGTAGGGTGAGACGTAATTTTTTTTCTTTATCATATTTACGACAGTGCGATTAAAATTTAATTATGAATACGGTGGGGAAAAATCCGCAAATGTGAAACAAATTCTGTATAATTTCTAAACGAAAGTCGTCTTCGTTGAATATTATTATTTGATCGTGATAGTGTACAAAAGGGAAGTCGCACAAGTAGAAACTGCGTCACGAAAGCCTATCTCAAGGGAACAGGGGTACGTCGTTGGTGGCACGCGTGAAAGCCAAATCTAATTCTGAAGCTTCGGAACGGAAGTAACGGAAGTACGTATCTGTTCTGCCACGATAACAGCTTCATTCGGATAATTTATATGAAGAAAGTCTACTTCACTTACAATAGATAAATCCCACAATTAAGCTTAAGAGAGTGAATTATTGCGATGAAAACAATGGCAAGATAATTTGAAAAAGATTTTCAAGCTCAGAAATTGTTCGAAATATTTAGCCATTTTTCTTGCACAAAAAATTCATTAAAAAAATTAAAGATAAAACCTGATGAAATAATAAAGTTTCGAATTTCAGATTAACATAAAAAAGTGCTTATACAAAATTGAACTTTGTTGTTTTGAATTTAATTTTACATATGAATTTAACATCTTCTTTAAGTTATAATTATTTAAACACGTGTTCTTGGTTAAAAACGAAGCGCATTTATCAAGATTGCAAAAACATGGTTGATTAAATGAAGCCGCATGTATTTATGGAAAACGAATGGTTGCCCCTTTTAATAAGTTGAGTGTTGCCGCTGACACCATCTATAAAATGTCTCATCTTCAGAACTATCTTGCCACGGCATATCTAATGAGCTTCAACCGCGTGCGAGCGTGCTTTCGTAATTTGTTGAAGGTATTCTATTCGCGTGCAGAACTGCTTGCGTTAAACACGTAGCCGAATATAGATTGTACAACACGCAGAAGTAAAGGATAGAAACAAAGTGTTTAAATTGAAATGTGATGTAACAAAAAAGAAAAAAAAAAGAAAAAAAAAGGAAAGGAAAATGCTGCGTGACTACCTGCTTCATTTAAATTTGTTTCAAAATTTATAGCTTCACTGAATTATTTTCATAAACTTAAATTAAAAAAAGCTTATATTTTTTGTTAAATAATTTTGCATTATTTTATTTTAAATTTTTTATTATAAATTTAGTGCTTTTTTACTTCAATTGAGTTTTGAATATAAGTTTCAATGACAATATTTCATTCCATTTAAAACTGGCTTTTTTGTCTGTTGTAAAGTTCTCCAAGCTAGCTGTGCTCTAATTTAAGTTAATTTTTATGACCTGATTTTTAGTAAATAGAGAAAGTAGAAAGTTTTTCGTGTGACAAAAAAATCACCACATCCCTTAAATTATGGCTATTGCTACTTTAAAAAGGAAATGAGAAGAAACATACTTCACTTTTCTACGCGTTTCTTAAAAAAAACGTTCTCATTGTATCATCCGATGCTTTCAGGATTTGAAAAAAAAAACATTCAGCTTTCTTTTAACGACGAAAATTCATTGCATTTTTGAATTAAAATAAAAATCTAGTTTCGTTTAGAATAGAAAGAAAAACATATAAAACAAAATGTTTGACGTGTGTAACAAGATTTTGAATAAATTATTATCTTTCAAATATTGTTCCTAATTATTTTGAATCTATTATTCAACATTGATTAACATTTCATGACTTCATTTAATGAAGTGAAAATATTCAGTATTTTAACATAATGAACTGAGATAAAAACGTACGTTTTCGACAGGTTTTAAAGTGCAGTTGACTTAAAATACATTCACGTTGCAAGCACCGACGAGAAAAATTCCCCGACAGTTTTATCGGTCTTGTGATTAAAGAACGCTTCGTGTAAAAAGTGCCGCGACTACCTGTGCTTCGATACCACTACGATAAAAAAAAATTAATAATCCTTTCCGCCATCAACTTGTGTATAATATTTTTCTTTTTTCATTTCATTAGTTTACAAATTGTTTTCACTTTTTAATAATTGATTGAAAATTGTTTAATTATATATTTCGTGAGAATATGATCTTCACAACTTAGAAAATGATTTAATTTTCATTATTTATAGAATATCTTTTTGTTGTAAAGTAGAGATAGAATTTTTCTTTCAAATTTTGAATTTTAAAAGTTGACAAAAAATTCTCGTCAAAAAATGTATTTAGTTTAAATAAAATTATCAGCACAATAATTTGTTTAACAGCAAATTTTCATTATAGTGTATTTAAAATTAAAAATAATTTTGAATGCAGAACAAACATATTATAATAATAAATTTGATTATAAATTTTCTTTGTAAAAAAACGTTCATACAAAAATACGCAACTCTTTTTAACAGTTGAGTTAATAAAAAGCCCCAACGTTAAGATCACACAGACAGATATGCCAGTTTGTAATTTAATTCCATTCATTTTATATAAAGCCATTACATAAAAATAACGCAATCTATTAACTTTGTATTCTGCTATTAAAGGTAAGCAAATTAAATTTGTAAGATTGTAAATGATTTTCATTTACTTTGTATTTGCTGAATGTGTTAAAGATACGTTATTGTCTTTTATTTATTTTTATTCACGTTTCAGTAATTGTATTGGTATAATGATTTCAATAACATACAAATTGACTCATTCTGCACAAAGTTTTTGAAATGAATAAATGGACCTTGAACTTGGTCGCCAGATGTCCTTTATTATTAGCCTGTTAACAACATCGTGTCCTCATCTGTAACACAAAAACCGGTGCCTGCCTTAAAAAGCTTAACAAACATACAATTGGCGGAAGCTCCTTCTGAGTTTAAAAAAAGTGATCCCGCAATGTAGCATGAAGCACAAATAAGAATTTATGAGGAGAGTCGGATAAAATTGCACCACATATGCGGCAAAAGAGGAGCATCTTTTACTTTTCCATATCTTTTGCATATGCAATTTTCTCGAGTAGAACATAAATTTCTTAACGTTTGCCTTGCACCGCTTCAGCCTACGCATGGTCATTTGAATCGCCTATCAAGCTTCCACAAAACAGCTAATAACATTATGTAAAGAACATCTGATGATCATTAAGGTTTAAGTTGTTGACTACTGCCGCTTTCAACTGAAATTTAATCACTTTTTGAAACTCGCTACTTCTCTAATTAAATGTCAATCCATTTATTTCAATTAGTATGACTGCTGTTATAGCAACGACAACTTTTCTTTTTATTTGAAATATTTATTTATTTTATTCTTATTAATATTAATTATTGAATGCTTTTTTTTATGAAAACATAAAAAGATTGCAATTTTAAGATAAAAGGATTAATGATTCATTAATAAAACATTTAAGGTAACATAAAATAGTTACACATAGATGAATTTTAATTTAAATGGAAAAAAAATAATCAATCCAGTTAAAATTCCCGAATAGATGATAAGAATTTGCATAACAAAATACACAGTCAAAAAATAAATATGTAATTCAATTATAATTTAGAGAAATTTTGACAGTGAATTTAATTTATGAGAAACTTTAGCTAATTAAACAACATTGTTAATGATTTAATGAGGAATTAAAATTGTTTTTTCTCATAAAATACATTATTTCAACTATATAATTTCAAAAGTTTTTTTTTCACATAAAATTGCGAAATTTTAACGTCGCATAGAACACTGTAAAAGTTAACAAAATATAATAAGATTAAAGTGTATATTTTCTAAATTACATAAGAAAGTTTGATCAGAAAGTTATAAAAAAGCTTTGTTATAAAAAATCTTTGTTTTAAAGATTTGGTATCTTTGAGAATTTATTATCAATTGAAATTGATTAAAATTTGTAATAAGAAATTTTTTTTTGCTATATAATTGTTTTTTAATGGTTCAAAATTTCGAGCAAATTCACTTCAAGGTAAAAGATACGCTCGCTAAACTTTTTTTCTAAATATTTAAAATATGTTTTGTGCAATTTATAATCATAATTTTATTATCCTTGACATAATATGTTAAATCTCTTCACATATGCAATTATAAATCAAGAAAAATCATATGTTCCATCAGAAATATTGCTTGTGTATTCATGTATCATAAATTTTAATCCGATTCCATTTTGAATTACGACCCATAACTTATGACACCAAAATTATTTGATTTATTCAAATATATAAAATGAGCCAAAAATGACTTACTTGACATTACATATGAAAAATATTTATTATGCAATTAAATACAAAATCAATAATTTATAAAACCAATTTAATTTATTAAAATAAATAAAACAAATTAGTAACAATATTTATTACACAACTTTTTTAACCAGACTTTAATTTTTAAAGATATTATCGTTTTCATCCAATTTGTCTTATAAAGTAACAAAGCATTTAATTTTTATTTATAAAAGTAAAGTTTCACAAATAAAAACTTTCAGTTATACTCATTAAGTACTTTACTCATAAAATTCAACTTTATCATCTTCAAATTGATCAAACTCTTTTAATGCTTTTTATTTCATCAGTTACCATCTTCTTCATTAATAATATTCAATCTTTTTATATATTACTCACATTTACTAATTAATTATCTCATAACTTATTAAATAATTTACCATAATTTATTACAAAAATTATTCATCAAAATTAAAAGTAACCCTTGATCTATCAAAGTATCCAAAAAGATACAAATTGTTCCTTATCATAATCATAGAAGTAATTTATCAGAAATAAATTTTCTATAATCGTTTCGAACCAACTTCCGCAATTATAGTGCCATCTAGTGGGTTAAAAGTCGTTCCTTATAGTTATGGCTGCTTACCCCTCTCACTTTCGTGGGTGTGGTCGAAGGGCGGAGACATAAAACAAATCTAAAAGTGAAGAAAAAATGACTCTATAAGTTAAAAATGACTAATTTCTCGTCTCAGCAAAAATCTCAATTTTCTACTCTTCCTTCAATTCATCTTTTTAAAAATACTTTTTCAATCTTTTTTATTCGATAAATTTGAACGAAACCGTTCAACTTTTTATTATTGTAGCACCGATTCATCAATTGCTTGACCATAAGTTAGATGGCAGTAGAATCAAGCTATAAGACAGTCGGTACGCAGCACCTACCTTACCGACCGTAGATCAGCCGCTTCAATTTCAAAGCCTACCTACCAAGTCGTTCGTAATAGTTCATGAATTGTCCGTTATGCGCTTTATTGCCACTTTTATCGACTCCGTCGACTTTTACGATTCGGCCATTTAAGATAAAATCGAACTATAATGCAGACAGAAAACGGCAGCATTCAGCTCTTCAACGGCAGCCCATAAAATCTCATAAACATATCAATAAGCATAATTTGGCGTGGCGTTAAATGCGTGTTTATTTATGCACACATTTATAACGCTGTTGATAGAATCGGGAGATTTTATTAAATGAAATTAACTGCGCATCTGAGTGCCGACGGGCTCTCGTCAATTGTAGGTTTGGGATCTTTATCGGTGGTAAAGGAAGACATTTACGATCCATAAAGACGTTCGTATAGTCAGTAGTAATTTTACCCCACTCCCACACAGCTTGAGAACCATTACCCCTTCCAGTGAAAGCTTTCAAGGGCGGCCACTGGCACGCGCCGCCCGCCTTAAGATTTACAGGTTACGCTCCCGGTAACACCTCGTAAACTTAGCTTAACGACTTTAACCGGGCCTAACTGCTTCCTTCCTGCAATCAAACCCTGACCTACCGCGGTTTCCCATCGTCGAAAAATAGTTGTCCAAAAATTTGATACTCCAAGTATACCTATACTCTATTAAAACTTTATCTTCATATTAAATTTAATTAACCCGTTTTATTACTTTATATCAAATTGATTATCCTGTATTTACCTACTTATAGTTATAAAAATTTACTACCATTGAAATTAAGCAAGATAAACATATGATTTTTCATAAAACAGACAAAGACGATGCTATTCAATTTCATACATGCTTTTTAAATGACTCCTAATTTAAAAAGTAAATATAACACTGATTCAACATTAATATCATTGTAGATGGCGTGAAAGTTAAATTTAAAAATTTACGGAAGGGTTGCAAAAAAATGTTCTTTTGATCTAAATTTGTATAGTGCATTCTTCACTCGTTTTCATCTGCTTATTGTTTGAAGTGCGAAATAATTTAATTTGTCAGTTTAAAGAGGTACATTAAAGAAGAGAATGGGGAGCTAGTGCGCGGTAGGAGTGGTTATTTTATGGTTTGTTTTGATTACGGTTCATTATCAGCTTGTGCCTTTTGCTTGTGCGTAACGCACAACAGTATATCGTCCTGTTGATATTATCGTGACGTTTATGAGAGCCATTATTACCAAGTGCAGCCCAAAGTATCATAAAGCCTTTGCGATTCGGTCAGCTTGAAAGATGAGAGAAAGAGAGCAGCAGTTTGGAAAGCCGTCGGAATTAGCAAGACTAAGAGAGAAAACGATCGAAGGGGCACGACAATTGGTGGGGAGGCTTAACAGTTGCCCGGTGTTGCGCTAGATTGCGCTGTCTATCATGTTTATGTTCATGACTTTCAACTGATTTAACCGTTGTAAACATTCAACATGTAAACACCCGAAGATGCTAATATCTGTTATCCAAATGGTTTGCATTGTTTTTTAACCTCCAAAAGATGAAGACCAACAAATAAAAGGATCTCTTAACAAAAGCATTAGAGTTTAAATGTTTGCAGGGCGAAATTTAATTGTTCGTGGCTTTGGGCAATAATGAAAGCGGAAGTCTCTCGCGTTCTTCGGTGAAATCTACAAAACTCTTCTTCTGCCACTTCTTTGGGTAGTTTTGGGTATGCGAGATTCCTGAAATCTGGTTTGGTATTAGCATTTAAAAGCGCATGCTATGGTGCTGTCCCGTCTAGCGGCGCCATTGGCTCGAATTTACACAACAATAAGGGGCCGCGCTCTAAAAACTGCCAGAATCTCCCCGAACTAGTGGGAGGAGGACAGACGCGGCGGACAAGGGAAGCAGCAACTGTCTCGGTTTATCTCAGAGGGCCGGGACGTAATACGAGAATGGGATGAGAAGGCATAGAAAGAGGCAAGCTGGCTAGAGCTCTCAACACAAAACGTAAGGATCGTCGTCTGTTGCCTTTTTTTACTCACTTTTTTTGTTCTTTCTCTCTTTTTTTCTTTTTAAAGCTAGTTGGAGGAGCCTAGCATACGCTTCGTCGCTGGGATATTTCTAACACATGATGGCGACGGCAGTGTTGCCAAATTATATGTTAGTCATATCCCATTTCCTTGGACAAAAGACGTTCAATTCGGAATATGATTCATATTGAGGGAGTGATTCGGTCAGTAGCAGGGACAGTTGAATTTTAGTAGCCGCATAATGACCAGAAATTTCGATTTCAAATCCGAAATAATCTTCTTAGTCTCCTTTTGTCGGGATATCATTTATATATATTCAACTACAGTCATTCAAATATCTGCATTAATAACTGCTAGAAGTAACCTTGGATGTCTTTTTGACTTATCCTTTGGGGCCTCAACGTAATTGGAGAAGCGGCCAAGAGACGAAATTTTTGACTCTGTTTTTTGTTGTAAGAAATTCGCAGGACTAGGTATCAGAGACACTATTTCAATCCTCTCGCATACCAGTCGGGCTGTTTATCATCCCGTGAAAGAGCCCCGGCCAAGACACTTCTAAGTTCGTATTTCACACGCTTCGCTCAGGATAGTTGGCCGCGAATTACACGCCTTGCTTATTATTGCTCATGCATCAATAAGTTGATATTTTTGATTGCAAACATCAAAGTGTATTATTCGATGTCTTTTATTTTGGAAAGAGATTCTCCACACATCTTATCCATCTCGGCATTACCAGTTTGCATGGTGCTTTATTTATACAGACCACCCAGCACTGCCAGTAAGACTGACGTGAGTTAAATGTTTCCTGACCGCTTGCACTCAATAAATATCACCTGTTCAATTTATTATATGTCTGCTTAGTTACGTGAAACACGAAATAAACGCGAGTTGTATTCATAGTCTGTTGTACTTTGCTATTCAAATCGTTGTATTGTTGAGAATTTGGGTTTTACACCTTGTGACGGGAAGTAAAAATAATTTTAAAATAAAAATAACTTTTTATTTGCAAATTGTATTATCGAGCTGTGTAACAGTTCACAGCGACCTTTGTTGACTTCAATCGTGAAATTTAAAATTATATTATCTTTGACTTATTCATAATTGCACTTCCTACTTCGCATAAATCAGCCGAAGATAATTTAGGTACTTTACAAAGACGTTCATAAGAATCAGAACAGCATTTTTTTCTCTCTTTAAACTACATCATAAATAAATCTGCACCGTCAATTTGAATTATCCATGATATACGTGTGAGATAATAGTTTGAGATAAAAGTTATGGTGTGCGATTTAGTCATTGATTCGCTTGTGCATTGATAAAACTTGAATATGAGTGTGAGAGACTTGATGAATAATTTATTTTTGCGATAATTTTCATTCCAGCAAAAAAGTAAAACGTTTATATCAGTTGTGTGACTCGATATTTTTTCCCCGAGCTGAAAAGTTTATGTACCCAAGGAATTTGGATTAGCAGCAGGTTGGCGGTTAGGGTGAATGCGAATGTTTTTTGCAGGGTTTCTTTCTGATGAGAGTAAGCGAACTAATTATAATACACTCCGCAGGGAACTGATGCTGCAAGGTGGCTGGAATATAACCTAAGAATAAGTAACAGCACAAGACAGAGGAAACGGCGCAGTTAGTTATATAGAGCGTGCATGTTGGCAGCACTGGTGTTTTTCATTTTCTTTATATCACCCTTGATACTCGTAAAACCATTACCCGTGACCAAGCGCGCGACTCCCATATATATATACATATATATGTGTATACAGTACAATATATATCACATACTTTCCAGTTTGACGACGACCAACTTCTTTTATACCTTCCGCGTGAGTTGTCCGATCGAGAAAACTCAATTTCTTGTTGCTGCTTATCGACATAACCAGGTGTGATTGTTTGCTCTCATGGGAAAGATCAGACAGATTGCACACTTTTGAGAAAATAATAATATAAACCACTTCAATCCCTCCAGTCGTGTTCCCTCAAAGTGACTCCTGTTTAATTAGTTAACTTGTAATCCCGGGGATTTTCTCAATTGCAAACTCACAAGTTTCTCAAACTTTTGAGATCTTATAGGGGACGATTATATTTTTTTTCCTGACGACTTTTCGAGCCTGATATATACAAGAAATCGTGCAAGAATTTTGTGCTTCGTTCTAGGGATATTCGAACCGGATGAAAAAGAGAAACAGCGCGATTTGTCCGGTATTCGATTAATCATGCGTAGTCCAAGATTCAAGGTCGAATCAGGCGATAAACGACTACGCAACAAGACGCGCGATCTTATTCGACGTTGAAAGAAATACCGGTTGTTCCGTCCCTCGGACGCTGCTCAGTTGTACCAACCGCGATCCACAGATAAGTTTGTAACTGACTCGGTCTAGCGCGTTCTTCTGACGCACTGCCTTTTTTTTTTTTTTTGCGTACAGTTTCTCTCATTCTTCCTCTCTCTAACTCTTGCCGGGTCATTCATCATCGGTCGCTTCCTTCGGTCCTCCTCTCCGGCCATTTGTCTCTCTTCTTGCAAGTCGCCCTCGAACACTCCTACACTCCTTCAAGCAACGAGATACAAACTAATCTAAAAAAATTTTGGATACAAAAAAAGAGGCGTCATTTATCTTGAGCATTGTGAA
>JABFPM010000016.1:0-31638 GCA_022817325.1 Idris sp. 1 HC-2018
AAAAAATCTTTCGTTGTCACACCCGTAATTTTTTGTAGGACTAATAGTTATTAAATAAATTGCATTTAAAAATGTATGTGACTTCTAATTTGCGTTCCAGCGCGCAACTTCAAAAAATCATAAACTCCAAAATTGTACAAAAAAATTAAAATATAAATATACGTGTCCTTTTATTTTCAATATAGAATGTAAAAAATTATATCAGAAAAATTTATTTTTTAATTGAAAAAGAATGTCCGATATTAACTTGTTCAAAAATCCATAAACTTTAGTCCAAAAAGTTGAAAGAAAAAATTAAGATTTGAGTAAAATATACTTCAAAAAATTATCACTCAATGAATGAACGTATTCATAAAAAATAAATAAAGTAAATAAGAAAAGTCAGAAAACAAGTCAAAAATTTGTGATTATTAGGATATTTTACTAACGATGCGGAATTCGTTAAATATCAATTTAATCCACTTTTTATGCAGATTTTTAACTTTCGGCTTAGATTAATGCAAAAAAAATGTCGAACAAAAAATTCCACAAGACGGCCAATTAGAAATGTTTGGAATTGTGTTTTAATGTAAATTAAAAGACAATTTAGACAAAGAACACGAGAAAGTGAATTTCAAGAGGACGCTGCAAAAAAATGAGTGGAAAAATTTTGATTCTTGCCTCATCAAAATATTTTTTATTATCTTATGAATCCCCTTATCTTCATCCCCACGATTATTATTATTGCCCTGAAATATTTGACAATAAAAAGCGTGAAGTTTATACTCACCAACATTAAAACTTGGCAAAAAATTGATCTTTGTTTACACTGCGAGCAGAAGAAAAAAAACCTCAAGCATCAGCAATTAACACAGAATCAAGGCATTAACTTTTTGTTCAGATAAGAAAAAAAGTGCCAGACGATTGAGCGTCTCGGTGGCCAGTTTGAAAGTAAATATTATCACACGGCGTGTCAATTCTTTTGCGTTCTAAGATATTTCGTCGACGAATAAAATTAGCCTGAACTTGTTTCAGATGAAACGAGCCGATGTATATTTTGTTATCATCCTAAGTACCGGAAGTGACGTTTAATTTTTCAAGAAAAACAATTCTAACGCAATAAGAAATTATTTTCATAACGACAAAAAATATCTTTATGGCTCACAAAACCTTTCATTAGTACGAAAAGCTGTTAATTCAGAAAAAAGAAGTTGTTGCAGCCATTAATAATTAATTGTTCCGCTCGAACAATGGACGATGCGAGCCAAAGGAAAGTGATTCAAGGAAAGTGATCATGTGTGCCAAGGGGAAGCAAAAAAGAACAAAAAATGAATCCAAAGAAAGTAACAGTGACATCACCGTTATTATTAACTTATATTCAGAATAAGTTTGTTGTAATTCTAGATTTTAATGTGTCCATATCCCGACTAATTCAATTCAAAATCCCATATATAGACTGGAAAACGGTACCAAATCATTAAATATGAAATTCGATCGAACAAGCTCATTATTGTGCAATAAAATTTATGTCGAAAAACTTAACAGAAAAGACAAAAAGTGAGGGGCGAAAAAAAAGTACCGGAACACCATTACTGGCAAATCGAGATATTTCATCTATACGAAAAATGAGTAAAGCTGTTTTAACGACGTCGTAGCACGATAAGCGCTGCATCAATATGTGGTGGAAGAGTGCGCGGATCTCAGAACGGAAATACCCTTCGGCGCATAAAACTCGGCGCACTTATAAACACAACCGGCGACTGGCGCGCGGCGGCACGCAAGAGTAGAAACATGCACTTTATAATAATAGTAAAAATGAAAGGCATTTCGCCGCATGCGAACTCGCATGCAAATGGATTTGCTGAGCTGTACTGCGGACGCGCGGGGTACGCGCGATTCACATTTTCAGCCGCTCTTTTATAAATCATCGCGGAGAGAGATTTCGATGCCGGGTACAACCGTGTTTGCGGTGTCATAAAGGCCAATATAATAAGTATTGAAGAGACCGTCAAATGTTTTCGAAATCCGAAGATAAAACAAATTGCATGCATGCAATGCAAATCACCTATTTGTTTGTGAAATGCAGTAAGAAAAATAATGTGTGTATGCGTAAGAACAATTTTGTAACATGAAAGAAATTTTTTTAACCTTTTGTTTGTCTGCGAAAAAGTGTTTTTTTGTTTTATTGTAGTCGCTAATTTATGAAATGTGAATGTTGTCATTTTTTTACTATTGTGCAATTTTTATGTATAGGAAAATTGAAAAACTTAAAAAGAAAGGAATTTTAATTTTAAATAGCTGCGATACACGTAACAGAGTATAAATGTATTCGTTGGATTTAAAAATTCTTTTAAGATTGCCTTAATAAGATGTTCATTAGAAGTAAATATTTAAACTAACCATTTTGCTAATTTAGCCGGTAAAAAATATTCGTTTATGCGATGGTAATGTGGTATTAAAGATCGGAGTATTAGAATTTCAAATCGTATTTAAAGCCACACGGGTTTACAATGTACATAAAGCCCCATTCGGTAAGGTAATTTTGTATGCTCTAAATGGAATGCAGTTTCTATAAATTATTTTTGCACAGCATGCGTGGTAAAAGTTATTTATTGAAGTCATAAAAATCAGTTCGAAATGAAATTTGTCTCTCTGTCTTGTGGCCAATTTTTTGCTCGCAGAAAATGAATTGCTGCATTTTATGCATTCAAAAAACTTGTTTTATGTTTTAATCACTTTTAAAATTCATTTACTGTAATCAAAATTACGTAAAACAATCATGAATAAAAAGTTTACAATCAACTGATGAACTGTTTTTAAAATGTTTTCAGTCTATAATGAAAAGCAAATCCATTTTATAAAAATTTATAATAAAGTTAAATTTTTTCCCAAAAATTGATTTTCTATTTTTGAACAAACTTGTCAGTTTTCAGTCTCAACTCTCAGTTTTTTGATTGCATAACAATTTATAAACAATTATAAAGAAAACAATGCTACAGCTTTCTTTAAAATTGTTTGTATATAAAATAATAATAATATTAACGCATATTTGAATTTCTACTGAAATGTCCCCATAAATAAGGATTTCATATACGGTCATATGTTTTTCCATTTCGATGCAGAAAAATACATTCCAGGCATTAAAACAAAAGACACACAGGGGGATTCTTTGTTCCAACGTGAGAATAAATTTTCTCGCTTCGAGGTATTCACTTGATTATAATTACATAACATAAGAATATATTTTCATAAATGTTATTAATTTGAAAGAAGATTGTCTCAACAATTCACAAACGTCGATTATTCAAATAAGTAAAATTTGTTAGAAAAACATTGACAAGACATTTCTCTTTGGTTAGAAAAAAATTGCCAGCAAAAATTATATATTATATAGGTATCATCTTAAAAAAGACTTTTGGCACTCTATGCAAAATTTTTGTTCGCGTGCTTTATGAACTATCGGGTATATTGTGTTATGCTAAAATAACACAATGTCTGGGGCCATAAATTTAAATAGCTTTCTCCACGTTCGAACGAGAATTGTATTTGTTAAAAGGAAGTTTGCGCACTTTATCTTGAGATTGATTTCGAGTAATAGATCTTAAACTTTGAGTTTCACATCTGATGAGATATGTCGGTAAGTTTGCAGAAATTATGACCATGTGTATTTTTTCTTTTCTTTTTTTCAACAAAAGTTCAATGATAGTTTAGTCGAAAGTTGAGCACGAATTTCATTTTTCAGATTATCATCAAGAATATATTAACATAAAAAAGCAATTGCCAAAAAGAACAAAAATAAAATATTAAAAAATATGAAATCTGCATATGCATGTCTTCTTTTTCTTCATTATCATCTATTCAGCTTAACAAAAAACAACACATTTTGCATAAACTGCAAGTATAACAAAACACTTTATTACAAGCTTATCAATATAAATGAAATAATTGAAATGTTTAGAATTTGATAAATTTATTACATAATGCAAAAAAAGTTCAATTCATTTTAAAACCACTTTCTCAAATTTCAAATGGAAACCTCATGTTTTGCCTCATAAATTTAACGTGGGAATAAACGTGTTTGATTGGAAAATATATAATCTATACAAGTTTATGAACACAAATCGATCGATAATCTATCATGGAATATGATATAATAAAAACAATTTTCCGTGGGTACTAAAAATATTTCGAAGTGAATAAAATTAGGCACAATTAATACACACATCATGATTTCAATATCAAATCGTTGCATAAAAGTTAATGTTTGTAAATATAAAATGCATCAACCAATGCATTAATAAATGCAGCCTGCCCTCATATACAGATACATATTTATACACGTAATGTTGAATAATACAAGTTATCGCACTTACGACAAATTTCTCTTCGCTTTGACAATAAAATATATTGCATTAAAATGATAATTATACGACTTAACGCCTTATGTTAATTCTATAAAACACATAAATCTATTAATAATGAATATTCATAATAATTTATTATTATAACTGCACTAAAACAATAAATATATCAATTAAGGCTTTATCGCAATCAAACATCTACGTATTCAAATAAATTTTTGTCAAGAAAAAAAGTATAAAATTGCGCAAAAAACTGCAAAAGAAAGACTTAATTTATTTTCTCCCTCCCTCTCTACACTAATTAAAAAGTCGTGAAAATTGTTTCCAAACGCAGTCATCGTGCCTTTAATATGTCACAGTGTTAAACACATTCATTAAATATTGCTACACATTTCAATGTCCGTCCCATTGAAAAGCCTCTTTCGTATCATTAATTAGACGTTGCATTTCCATGTAATTCATGCATCCCGTAATTTTAAACAATTAAACTTGTTTTCATTTGCGCATTATTGCAAAATTTGGCGTAGCAAAACTCGTCAGCAATATATTTGAAAGATATGAAAACTCGTCATTCAATCACGCGCGTGCATTCCTGCGCGTGCTGACAGCAATCTGCTCACGTTCGACTATATAATACAATCGTGCGTTGTAATTGTTTCTAAACGCAGCTGAGATTTCACTTTGTAGAGCCGATGTTTGTGTTATTAATATGTACGTACAAGGCAGATGCGCTCCGCTAAAAATTAAATAAAACGATTAACATAACCAGATTAATATCCGCGATTAAAATATGTATATATATATATATATATATATATATAAAAGAATCGTTCCACTCGCGTGGTTGCATTGCGAAACAATCATTTATCAACTTATTTTGCTATTATTCCTTGTTGTAATTGAGTGTTCTGTAATGTATGTTGCGTTTGTTGTTCGCAAATTGCAACGATTCACATACGGTTTCTCGGTATTTACTTTTGCAACGCTTTTTTGCTCTCCATTTTTATAATTAATGACACTTAGCACGATGTTAAGCAAAATCTCCACCGAGAAATGCTTTATTGTTAATTTTATGGCCAATAAATTGAAAAAGATTTTGTTGAATATAATAACCCAGAGAATCAATCGACAATGTTAAATAATAAAGTTTATTCAACATTATCATTGTTATTTGTCTCAATAAATTTGTGTCACTTTCAATTTGTTTTATATTTGAAATATTACTCGAATTTTGTTATTACATTTTGACGTATAAAAGAAAGTTTATAATTTTATAAATAAAATATCAAAAGTTCGGTAAGAAAATGTTTAATGTAATAATAATGTGATTTTTCTTTATTTAAGCTTCTTGATGAATAATGATAAATAAAATCAAACTTAAGTATAAGACGAATATAAATTTGTTTAGTAATAAAAATGTATATTTAATAACAGAAAATTACATACGTTAACACATATCATGTACAATTGTATATGATTAAACAAAATTGTACCATATTAAACAATTGGTGTTACATCATGTAATCAAACAAAAGTTTCACGCAAAACTGCAATTTCCAAAGCTCATCATAGAACACTTTCTTTTTAAAAGTATTATCTATACAGAAAACCCATTCAGTATTAAGATACATCTTGATAGATACAAAGTGTAGGTTAAATTATAGCAATAAGAAGAAGAAAGTCAATATTTTTTGCTGCCAAGAAAATTGTATTCAGTTAACAAACTTTAAATAAAAAAATACTTCTCTAACAACAAAAATCAAATTAAAGTAAAAGTTACTTTCAATTTTATTTTGGAAAGATGAGAGATTCATTAAAAACAGCTTTTTCAGTATGACGAAATGCAAAATATTATCATTGTTCTGAAGCTAATTAAATGAATATTAATAATCGGTAAGATTTTGCAATCCTGCAGTAATTACCGATTTCAACAGACCAAACTGCGGTCAAATTTCATCAATTATTTATTCAAGATCCTTTCGAAGAGCATGTCATATTAATTTTTCTCCTCGCTGAAATTTCGCACGTTAAATATTTACACCGTACGATAATTTCGTCCATATTACACAGATGATGTAACCGGCTGCGTCAATACTTTTCTCCGTGTAAGGTATAACCATGCGGCACAATAAGTGTGGTTGATCGAAACCTAACAACAATTTACGATTACCGTAACTAACATTTTCAACACAGAGAGAGAGAGACTTTTAGCTAAGAGAACTCGTGTCACAAAATTGCAATGCTAAAAATTTCCAGGAAAACTCATAAAAGTTAATACTGTGGCTCAAAGTAATTTACGATTATATCTCGAGATATTCAAGCCAGCATTAAGCTACACAAAATATTGTAAAATTTTTTTATCTCAAAGAAGTTATATCCTTAAATATATTGTAGTTTGAAGATAATTTTATTTGTCTGCAAGAGCTAATCGTTGTAAAATTAATTGTATAAACAAATTTAACTTGCAACAAATAGTTTCACAATATTTAAAGTGTAAACTATTTGAAGTCATGGTTTTCAAGGAAGCCTGCGATAACAACGTGCAAGATGGTGCAACATGTCATTTAAATTTTCTACGTCTGTCAAAATTGTTCGGGTTGTCTTTACAATTTGGTTGATGCTGAATAAATTGTCGAGACAAATGGCGAAAATTTCCCACGTATCCAGTGATCCGGCAATATATATATATAGACAATCGTGGCAATTGTTCACACAATTAGAAACCTGAAATCAGCCGATGCCTCGTTTCGTACATTTCCTTCGAGTGAACTCGAATGCGCGTACGTGTCGTTATATCCTGGATATTGCATCGCAGCGGAGAGACTTTCACTGTGCGATGCATCCGCAAAACAGAATTGTAAATCGTATCGTAGAGCTATAACCTGCTACGATGTGGAGACGCGTGATTGTTACTTTTAAATTACCCACCTTGTCGCGACTTCTTTATTGGCAGCTGTTAACGTGGCTCTACATTCTGTCAGCAAAAAACAACTCTTCAAAAAATAATGCCGTCACTTTTGCCAATAAATTAACGAATTAAATGCGATCTACTGTTTTTTTTCGGCAAAAAAAATGAAGTAATTATTGTCACTGAACATGCAATCATGTTATATAAGTATTTTGCTACAATTTCTTAACTAAAAATATTTTTCTTGTTATTTATAAGAAAAAATATAAATTGATGGATACTTAATTTGTGCAAATAATAGCTTTGAGAGTTTGACAATGGGGAAAAATAATGCACTAAACAATCACTTTTTGAAAGATGGATTAAACTTTAAGTCCTATAATCACTGTATCTTACTTAAAAGTATGTCTCGCAATAAATTTTTATAAAAAAATAAATAATACCGTTGGTTCATGGATATTGATTAATATGCAACTGGAGAATCCAGTAAATAATAAAATTAAATTTTAGACAACTGAAATTTCTGTCGAAATAGATAATTATGATTGAAATAGTAAATTTATTACATCAAACTAGCGAAAGTATAAATACAATTATTGTTCCTAACATTGCCAAGCATTTGCGTTTATTGCAATTGTATTGTGCAATTAAAATCGATCAAGTTCTGTAAAAAAATTGTTAACTGATTTATAAAAAAAAAACTATTAATTTTTATATAATCATATAAAAAAAATTCTAATTAAAATTTTAATTTAGCATCCCGCTTAAACTCTAAAATGCAGAAAACTATCAAAAAAGTATTATAGTTCAAAGGTTTTAGATAAACAATTAAATATTTCACAATTCTCGTAATAAATAAACTTGGAAGAAATATCATTTGGAAACATCAAAATTACATTAAGCTGTATGAAATATAAAATAAAAGTTTAAATTCGTATATAATTATTTTAATTTGCTATGACATTTAATAGAAAGATGATTATTTCCCATCAATGAACTTTATTTATATTTAAAAGAATCTTTAAGAAGAAAAAAAAGAAACTTTCTTATTGCCTAAATTATAATTCGCAAATAATTTTAAAGCGTTTAAATTTCAACAACTGTAATATGAAATAGGTATTCAGCATAAAATTTAACGCAAACGGTGAGATTACATTTTATTGCGTGAGTAAGTTTATATCTTGACGTCGATGAGGATGCACAAAAATGAAGATGCGGGTGTGCGTTGAATCGTATTCTAAAATATGTTCGAACATGTTGCGCACACAGTAATCGACTCTCGATCGTTTTTAAGGCCCACGCATAAACACCGCCAGACAGCAGTCAATGAGCAACAAAAATTGAAGGGGAAACAAATTGAAAGTCATTGATATGGCACGCCTGAAAAGTTAACGTCGTACATCAGAAGCATAATTTCAACTTCTGCTTTAAAACGTATCGCTTAGGATCGTTGAATTTCGATTTTCTTTGTCTTTTTTTTTCTTTCATTTAATGATCATTGACACTGCAAAAGGAAGTTGATAATTTGAATGATGAGCAACAAATGAATCTTGATATAAAGGTCGTTTTCTTATTCGCTTGATTATATCTTAATTGATCATTTTAGTACACTTAATAAATCATTTTTGCCAGAGTTCGATATCAAACTGCTTTCATTTATTTTTTTTTAATTTAAATGCGCCTTTTACCGGTAAAATTAATGAACGGAAATAATCCGACCACTTTTAGTTTTATATTTGACATTTGTGGGATAGAATTGCAAGGACGTAAATTTAAGAAATACGATACAGCGTGATGTTTTGCCACACGATAATCTCTTTAGAATGTTTTGTTAAATTTATTACAGTTTGTAAAAATCTAGCCAACATTTATATTATGTTTAATTTATTAACTAATAAATATCAAATTGATTTGGTGTTTACAATTTTTGTTCTCATTTTGTCTCGATAATAAAGTACGCTGAGGATCTCCGGGGATTATAAAATATATCAACAAATCGTATATCTCAGCGAGATATCCTTATGCAAATTTTATAGCAATTGTGTAATTTTTAAGTGAACGCTTTTCACGCACAATTCATGTGAATTAGCATATCGTTACGCGAAACGACATGCGAACAATCGCTTTCACAAAAGTGTAATTATTATCTCAAATATGTCGGACACTTAATTTACATGGCTACCATACGTCCAGCTCGATAAATGTGAAGTAGTCTCCTCGTCTTACGGAAGATTCTGAAAATTGAATTTTAAATAACAAATGGATTCTCTTAAAAATTGTACGGATTTTAGATGAATTACACGTAATAACTGTTTGAATGGAGTAAAATTTGATGGAAAATTAGCCGGCCACTAAATGTCACGGTTTTTGATCATCAAATCGAGTACCTGATGATGCTTACGCAAAATGAAACTGCAAAATCGAGCTATTATTTGTGCGTGCGGCTACTTTTACCATCAAAATTATTCCTGTAATTATTACGTGCGGTGCATTAATGCCGATTGATGTAGCGTCGCTGCACACGTACGCACTCAATCTTGCTATCGTTCACGTTTACATGTATTTTGCGTTTTCAAGAAAACTTTTTGCTGTTTTACAAACAGTTTCTAATTCCATTAGACATACACGAACTTTGAATTAAAATTGTAATTTAGAAAGACAACATTATATGCTAATTATGTGTCATCTAAATTTAAACATTGAAACTGTAATAAAATAATGTTTAATATTAAATTTCTTTTTACTGCATATTTTGAACCCAATTTATCTGATAAGTTTAACGCTCTCCCTTGCCATCGTCGCGGCTCGTCTATAGGTGAGGCGCCACTTGTCTTAGTATGCGTGAACGTCGTTATATTACTCGCTCGAGTGCGATAGAGACAAACAATAAAATGGCGCGGCGATGGCACAGGATAGGGTTAAACTACCTGTAAGTTATTAAAATAATCCACAAGTTTAAAAATACTATTATTAACATTTTACTTTTGTGATGATAATTAAAATTTAAGTTATTTGTAGCTTTTCTTAAAATGATTCCGGTAGTTTAATAAAAAAACAATCAAAACCACTTGAATGAAAGTAAAATTCTCATATAATAAACGAAACGTGCATTTAACCGTACACTTATTTTTTTTCTTATACTATTTGAAATAAATAAAAAAAGGTCATCAAACCTCTTCCACCACAATTATCTCTTTAATTGCAAAATTAGAAACATATTTAATGAAGTTTCATTTCAAAAAAATGTTTGACTGAATTTTTACGATTGCAATTACAAAAGTATACTCAACAAATAATTTGAGCCCACTATTATCAGTTTCTGCCAGCACTTAAGAGCCAGGCATTTTGTTCTTAACTGTGTGTGTATACAGTTTTTTAACTCAAATCTATTTCTCTCTTCACTTATAAACTTGATTTTTCTTTGGCATTTGTATTTTTTTCCTTAAAAGAAATAATCAAAGAGCAACTTTCGCTTTTGACAGATATTTGACTGTTCAATTTTGTTGCTCATCCACACCCATATACATACGGACACGCGATTTGCAGCAACTCACACGTCGCGACCTAAGCAGCAGCTTTATTAACGCATCGTAAAACAGTTTGTGCACACGTGCATGCAGAGTTGGTGGGGGGAGAAACGTTCTGAACTGAATATAAAAATAGAAAGGTGAGAAAAAGAAACGCGACTTTACTTATTGGCACATGCAGCTTTAGTATCGCTAATGCATTCAGCCTAACTGTTGGAATTATACAATGTTGCGATCCCTCAAGTCACGCTGAACGTGTCGCGAGATAAGACAAGCGAAAAGATGGAAAGGAAGACGAACCGGCAATATATTTTCACACTCATGTGTCCAGAAGTCATTACGTTTCACATCCTCTCTAGGTGCCCCTGTTTGAAAAAAAGAACACACATTTTATAAGCCGAGAGACATTTATTAATCTGATTGATTCGCGGGATGAAATAACATCTCGTTGGAAAATCAGCTCTTTAAAGAAGAAAAAAAAAGAAGCCTCTTTCTTGGAAATCATAAAGTTGACGTGATAAATTGAATGAAGCTTTGCAGATATTTCCAAGCTTAATGGGTGGAATTAATTTTCTTTAGAGAGAATCGCTGTAGAAAATTTTCAGGATATGATTCTTCTTTGTGGGTATATAATATGTATACATTTACAAAGAAAAATTAACACTGCACGTGTCTGATCAAATTTTGCAAATATCCATTTGGTTAAAAACTTTCTTTCTCCTCTAATCTAATTTTTGTGTCGAGATCCCAAGGCTTGATACGAAGAATTTTCTTCTAAGAAATAATCAGCGTTAAATGACATTTTCAATAGACCTGATATCGTTTAATAAAACAAGGTAATTGACATCACATTCAGCACATTTTATCAGCCACAAACGAAGCTGCTTAATATTCTTCGCTTCCGCATTTCTAACAGCTCCTAATGCCTTTGTTCAATGATAAACATCGGATGGTATTTAGCTTGTCAAAGAACCTACAATTTCGTTCTCCAATTTAGATTACTCGATGAGATATCATTCCAGTGGGTTTTTTGTACCAATTGTACCAAGTACAGCATCTAACGTAACTCAGTTACGTCAAAGCTTCATCTTCTTCCTCAATTACCTAACGACCTTCGAAAAAACATCGATCCACAACGAAACCCTTTTACTTTTTTTTGTTTGAAGCAAAATTTCATCAAGTCTTTTATTTTGCTTCTCACGAAAATACCTACTGGTATCTATGAAACAAATTAAGCATATTCTTATCGTTGAAAAAAAGCCGCGATACCCACGCGAACACCTTCTTAACATTACATTATCTAAGCTGACCGTAGGAAAAATGTTTTCCTTGCAACGTGTTCTGCCTTCATCGACTCAATAGCACACACATCGGACGCTTTTATCGGAGGTTGCTTCACCCATTTTTATTATGCTTACATCACCGGTTCGATTTCCTTCTCGCGACTGCGAAGCGTTAAGTGAATTGCACAAACCCGGACCGTTTCGTTTGAATCTGGCTTTAAATCAAGCCCAGGATTTATACCGATCAAACGAGAATGCATCGTAAAAGCCGCGACTCGCAGTTAAAGTCGTCATCTGCTCTTTTCAACGGTGCCAACGCCTTGAATTTTCAAGAGAAAATATTGGAAAATAATATTAGTTTTTGAAAATGTTTTTTATTCTTTTAATAAAGAAAAATTTGTTGTCTTTTATTCTAAAATACCTTTAACACTGTGGATATTAATTAAATCAAACGGTCCGAAGATGAACACGATTATTTTAATTACAATTCAATTTTATTTATATGTATATATATATATATATATAGAGCATTGCTTTCTCTATCTTTTACATAATTGTATTAGCAAAAGAACTCTCTCCACTGCACAGAGCCAAATGATAAGGATGAGAGTTTAAAGGGCAAGAGGCACAATTTATGTAGTATAACATGTTGCTATGCGAATTAAAAAGATTTATAATGAATAGCCAGTTTCATCGTATTGAAGCGTAATAAATGTTAACTTTCTTTTGGAACACAATATTGTTAGAAAAAACATGATATATGTAAAACTTAATAAAATAAAGTTTACAACTGTGTAATGTTTAAATTTAAATGAAATCAAAAAATTCGTGAATTAACATTGGCAATCAAACTTGAATATTTTGTTTCTCATTACAATTTTTTCATACTACTTTTTTCCAAAATAAGAACAAACAAATTTGTATAATTGTGAAAGGACAGCAATTGTGAATTATCATTAGACATATGCAAATTAACATATCTGCATTCTTAATAATTCTTGCATGTAATGTCAAAAGACAATTAAGGCAGCAGTTACGATGACAGCAGACCAAGTTAATTTTGTAACATATGCATGAAGAGTACGTAAAATTACGACAATAGTAATTGACCATGTTTCGTCATTTTTACGGAATCCTATCTGTGAAGGAAATCTTTGAAAGTTGCCGCGAGAAGTACTGAATTTATAATTGCAATTGTCAAATGTTTTTTAAAAACGGAAAAAAGGTCTAAAATACAGCAGAGACATTTGACAGGCAGATAAGGGTTTATAAAAACTTATTATTTACAGCCATACACAATATCAGCAGATTCCACATGAGCATTGTGAAATGTTGAAAATTATGAGAAAAAGTAACACACAGCATCTGAAGATGTAATCAGCTTTTTACAAAGCAGCACTCTTGCGTAATGTCAAAGCTTTTCTTCAGAATTTTTGTGCCAATTAATGATTGGCCAACACAATTAATATCTAATAATTTCATCAAGGCTACGAGTATAGTTGAAATGTCTCGATCTTTGAATTATCTCGATTTAAAGCGGACGATTCATCGGGCCTATCAACAATCAACGAAGCTATTTTACAAAGCGATCAATTGTAAAATATATTTCTGCTGTCGTAGAGAACAAAAAAGGCGATATATGTACAATCAAGATTGGCTTTAATTTAGATAAATGACCCTAGTGACGCTGATTTGTCATACAACAACGCAAATGGCCGATTCATTTGGCAGATCAATCAGATAGGAGCATCTAAAAAGAAGAGAAAACGGCACAAATCAACCCTTGACGAATAAATAAGTTTAAACGTTGCTGCAATAATCGCATTCGGCCATAGAAAGTGGACATTTTTCTTGAAAACTCCTCTTTTTGCTATATAAGGAGAAAAGACAATTAATTAGCTAACTGTTTTGAAATGGAATTAACTTTTGGTAGAACAACTTATCGATTAACATATAACCATCAAAGAAGACGATAATTTTACAACTTCGTGTATTCTGTAGTTTTATTGATAAAGAAAAATCGTTAATAATATTAATTAATTTCTCTGCCATTAATATTATATTTATATGATAAAACCACCCATTTCGAGGCAATTAAAGCAGTTGAAAAAAATGTATAATTATACAGGAAGAGAGTATATGAAAAGTCTTTGTGTTTAACTCTGCAAATATTATGTAATGCTCAATAAAAATTTATTTTAATGTATCCTCTGAAGAGTAAAAGTTTTGCAAGAGAATTTAAAATTGTTTAATTTTTTACAATTTTCCGGCACTGCCGGAAAAATACACTTTTGATAGTAAATATTACTGACAGTCGACGCTTCATTTACAATACGTTTCGTGGTTTGTGCACACGCGATTGTATCTTTCATTGTTTTCCGCAAATTGCAAGTGTTTCGAGACGTTATTTAATGGTAGTTCGTTCTGGTTGCTCTAAATTCTTACATATCAGCTACGTTGTAACACTCTTTGTTAATTTAATGATATAAATTCGTACTGACAGACCATACATTGAACGGATTTAATATCCATTATTAAAGTTTTACGTTTTCGCACAAAAGCCGTGAAGAAATTAGTTAACATCAGAAAATATTGTTTTTAACATCTATTCTACTTAGATCAGTGAGATCGATTGGCCGGGCGAATTTAATGCAATTTATGATAAATTATTATAATCCAGTTCAATTCATATAGAGGAAAATGTTAATTGAATAATGATTTTTATAAGAGAACAATCGAAACGTGTAAAACTTGTTATGGGAAAGATTTTGTACCCTTTTAATTTTTTTTTCGAATAAGAAAACAAATTACGGTTCAGAATACAACGCAATTTCAAACTTTTTTCAACATTCGAATATTTTTTAATTAGACAGCAGAAACATTTGTCTTTTCTGTGAAATGTAATCAAAAGATAATTTTGATGAGTAATGCATAAAATCACATACACGTTTCTCTCTAAATCATTTATTCTGGCTTAATTATAACATCGTAAAGCGCATTAGCTATTCACAATGGCGTACAAATCTGCAATTACAAGCACAATTGAATAATAAATTATTAATTCTTAAGATGCACGAGAAATAAATTTGCCTTATGTATATAATATATAAATATATGAGTATGTGTGTCTGAGTTTGAAATTTAAAAGCCCGAGGAACATAAATTTCTAATGTTATCATTCATCATTATAACGATATTATCCATTAAAAAAGTTGAAAAATTGTAATAACATACATTTTAGAATCCAAGAAATATCTAAGAGCATTATATAACAAGACGAATCGGCACTTTTCTCACATGGCAACGTATTGCAAACACACATGTATTTAATATTTATGCTCAAAGTCCATCCTCAGTGTTCCATAAATTCAGTGTTAATACAATTTCACAAGCAAAACAATCTTATGCTAATCCGAACGGCCGATTGTTTTTATCATTTTTTTCATTGTTTTATAACATTTCTGCGAGCGTTTTCTATTGGTTTTTTGAATTTGCACCTAAGTTTCAACATCAGTTTGTCTATTTAAGCTGCTGAATAAGAGACTTAGGTTGTTGGAAAAAATTATCACCATGCATTCCTCAATTGGCCATCAAAAAATTTTTTTCATCGAGTGAGCTGCCTCGTTTTTCTCATCCCAAAACCATATCTTTATGCCAGCAACGACCCTCAAATAATAATGCCTGGTAATAGCATGTTTATGTGCTTTTTTATAAAGCATATTAAAAATGGAATATAGTTTAAAAAAACCTACAAATGATGCCAGCAATAAAACTTTTGATACTGGTAATGAAGAATTTGAGTGGCTTTATTCAGCCGATCCAATGCACAGGCATATTTTATTATCTTTCAAACGTTTTTTTTCACCTGCCGGCGAGAGTTTAATTAATTTTTTTGTGTACAAACTGATGACACTTTAGTTTGATTGATACGACATTCTAGTCGAAGTTGTAGATATTATATAAGTAATATTAATGACTTATAAGTGATAAATAACTTCTCAATTCGCGCCACAATGTTTGGCAGTGCCGAAAAAAATTAATGCATCCCAGCTACAAATGACGCTGTGAAGATAGCTCGCTTTATTTTACTATAATTGTTATGCTTTTTATAAGAAATAGTTTAGGTTATCGTAATTTAACAGAACACTCTCGAATAGACAGACGCCTGATTTATTTAACTTTCATTGATAAAGGAGCTTTAAATTAAAGGTGTTTTGCTTACACTAATGTGAATATATTACAACATTTGTTGATATACAAGAAAAGATGAATAAACTTTTATTTATTCTATTTCTGAATGTAAAACTCTATAGAAGATTTATTTTACTATAATGGTCAACTTACACGAAGATAATGCAAATTCAATAAACAGAATTCATTATAATATTTTTAATAAACAATATAATATTTTCAATCAATAAATATGTATATATTCCAGCGTAATAAAATTTACTGAGATATATAACTGTACAATTCTTTGAAACACAAGAACAATAGTTATTATCTTATTTATTTATCTTTATTTAATACATAATGGTACAATTATGATAGCATTTTTAGTGCATCATTTGTACAAGAAAAAATAATTTCTTAATCAAAAGCGTTTTGAATGAAAACTTAAAAGATTACAACTGAGATAAATGGCCTCTGAGTATACACTGAAATAACACAGTAACATAAATTGTGCCATTGTACACCAAGCCTCTCCCTCGATTTCAAATAATCTACACTTAATTCTAACTAAATAATCCGGCGTATAAATTAAAACATTAAAAGAAAATATTCATTGAGTGTAATGCTGGCTTTATTATCATTGCAATATTTCACAAACTACTCAAATAAGAGGGGAAAGAATATAATGAATGCACAATTTAAACACATAAATGCCATTCCTTTGCTTTCTCGTCACACGGAATTAAGAATTTGAAAATCGTTATGTTAGTTTAATAAATGTCGTTTTAACTGCCAGCTATTAACACTGTTTCCAACGCCTCCAATTGCAAAAAGACACGGAGACACAAAATGACGTTCATTAAAGAAAACACTCGTTAAACTCGAATAAAACATATTATTTCACCATGGAAAATCAACGGTTGGGAAATTTCTTGTTTGTTAAAAAAGGGAATATTGCAATGAGTCAAAATCTGACTCGATTTTTCGCTCTCGAAAGAGAAATTCTACGACGCGACGTCACATCCGCCGGAGACACGCCTCTACTTTGAGATCTGGGAAACAAATGTCGTGAATATCACGTTAAAATGGTAGGAAATCAAATGAGGAAGTGGATGATGCTTGCACGAATTCGTATTTCACTGTGGTTACGCAATCGTGACATTTGACATGACGAGACGAAAAAGGTGAAGTAATGTCAATCTTACTGACACTGCGGAACGATCATATTTCACGATCGGCCGAACGATTCACGACTTCAAATTGATGATTTACTGCGTTTTGTTTCGTAGAAATCGAACTTTAAGTTGTTATTTCATGTTTGGTAGAGAATAAAAAATAGTTGCAAAAAAAGAAACACAATGTACAACAAATTTTATTTGAGTCATGTTTTCGGTGGACTTTGCCAAATGTTAGAAAAAATGTAATTAAATTTGTTTTTTTCATTTTATATTCAAAATGACTTATTTATTATTTTATTTTGCAACTCTACTTTTTTTCAGCTCGCGAGATATGAATTCAAATTATCACCTATTTATTAAATTCATAAATGTTCGCATTTATGAACAAGAACATTCTAACAAATGACAATATAAATGAGTTATAACTCTAAATGTAAAAAGTCAACTGCTAATGTGTTATGTGAGTATTTTCTGCAAAATCAATTTAATTTCAATGTTTTAGAGACAGAGTAATAAAATTAACATAAATTGTAAAATTGTTGTCTGCAAAATAGAAGTTATACAAGCACATATTTAAAACACACTTTATTGCTAATCGATTATAAAAAGTTTATTGAATAATATTAATGCAACAGTAAAACTATTTTTTTTTCTTTACGCAAATTGAAAGAATGAAAAAGCGCATATAAAACAATTATTTTTTGATTTATAAATAACGTCAATCACCTATCTGATTTTTATCGAAATATCATCGCTGATTGGCCATATTCAGTTTTTGGATCGATGAGAACAAAGATCCTTTGTTTCATTCGATTGATGTTTCAATCCGTTATTCTTGATGAGTTTATATACGCTTTGAGAGAAACTCATTAACTCGAGACAGTTTTTGCGAAGCAAATAAGAAACAAAGATTGCCTTTGTAATAAGTTTATATATCTCCGAGTCCAACTACTTCCTGAAAAAAATTGTTTCATTGCATAACGCAGCCGATCATCTTTGTATTTTATTAAATGATGAAATGATGATCGTGTGTTCGAAAAAGAGGAAGTGAAATTATTAAAATTTTGTCGAGCAAGTATGGGAAATGTTTATTATATTAATGTTACGTATGTGAAAAGGATGTCGATGGTTTCTGAATATGGGATCAATCATAGGAATGACAAGTTCTGTAATTATGAGAAAATGAGATGCAATAAATCATATAAGTAATTGTAAAAGCTTAATGAAATAAGTTGACCTTCCGTCTGTCATAGTCTACACATCGATTTACAGTGTAATGGGAAAAAATAATGCTCATTTCTTTCTGACATTCAAAGCAAAGAGTAATTCAAAAGTTACATGAACTTGATATATTATTCAAATTTAACGTAAGTCAATTTATTTTCGAGTAGATTTATGCTTTATATATTAAATCATTTATTAAGTTAAATTCATTTATTGAGTTACATTTATTTGAATCTCTGGATTAAACCATTTTCTAAAACGACTTATAATATTATAAGCTACTTTTGACATCATCAGTTTCTCAGAGCAACAAAAAAAAACTCGAGTATTTAACTATGCAAGATAAAATTTATATCGCAATATCTTTTATGATGTATTTACAATGTAACACACATGTTATCGTGCATACATGATATATCTTATTTATAACTCATTACTCACTACTCGTAATAATAATATTTATCTTTTATTAAACGAATAAAATAAATGAGTGATATATAAAAAAAGGGATGAGACTGAATCTCCGGCTGGGCAAGTACAATTCATTACTTAGTTTAAGAACACTGATAAAATCTGTAACCACACTCATTATGCACACAGAACATTGAATAAATTCCGGAATATTCGAAACAGATACAAATCAGGATAATCTCACGAAATGCCATCATAATTCCTTAATAGAACGTCCAATTAACTCATTCACAAACGTGTTCTTCTTCAATAAGCTCTGTGTGTACTTGTATCTAGATTTCCCAAGCAGTATGAAATCCGCAATTAATGCATTCAACTCACATATTACTTATATCAAATAAAAGTCGATCTACGACGTGCTAATTGTAATCCATTTTTCAATGTCTTATTTATTTTTTATCAAATGCAAATATTCAATGCTTGTTCTAACGGAATAAACGATTTTTATGACATTTTAGAGAGTCAAATAACTTTTTCGTCAATCATTATTACATTTGGTCGATGCATGACATTCAATCAACAAATGTACTGACGAAATGTGTGGGAATCAACCTTTAGAATAACGCACTATCAGAAAAAATTTTTGTTTTAGTAAGTTGCACTTTTTATGAAAACCAGATTTACATGTTTTATGAAAAAGTGTTATGGAAAATATTATAACTTGAATGTTATTTGAAGAAAGTGGACGCCTGATAAATAGAATACTGTGAAAGTAAAATTCAAATATAATTCTAAATTGACTTATTTTGTTGTATACAGAATATTGTTATAATTTTTTTAAAATCTTATGAAACGGATTTATACCTAGGTATAAATTGAATTATACCTTTCAACCACGAAGTGCTTATATAAAAAATAATATCGCCAGGTTTCGCGTTGCAAATTTGAGCAATTATCAGCAAAAATTGAACTGAAGTTTGATTGAAAAAAATAAAAATTGTAAGAAAACTTATGATGAAATAAGAGATAGAAATGTGTGGAATTTATGAAAGCAGAAAAAGTTAGTGAAGTAATTTACAAAATTATCAAGATACATACTTCACGATCTCTCTTTGGACAAGAATAGAAAAAGCCAAACATCCTTTGTAAATATTTTTAGCTCAAATAACTTTTCAATTGAGAATATTTTTTTTTATCATAAGAAATTATTTTATTATAAATATATTGTTAAAAATGATTGAAAATCAATTGTGAACAAAATAAGTGTATTTATATTCAATTGTTTCAGTTCATTAAAGTTAAATTCGGTAAAGAAACTTTGATAACCGAGTACAAAAATGTTTCTAAAAAAATGTGTACATTAATCGTTAAAAAAAGTCAATTGCACATAAACCAAATAGACTATAATTAATTCAGCAACTGAAATTTTTTTCTCAACAAAGTAACGTTGAGTATTTGGCCGAAGAATTTTGTGTATGCCTCAAAAATTTCGCGCAGATTGAATCATCCTCATAAATCGTGTTCGTTAAAGTGCGAGATTGTGATTCGAATTCCGTCCTTTCTTCACACAGAGAAATGCACTTGTTATGCAATAATTGTCGCTAATAGCAGGCGGAATAATTGTTTCTTTCAAAAATGTGCACTATTTATGGCGAAAAAAGTGGTATTAAATAACGGTTAATGGACGCAGGAAAGTGGGTCGAGCACTTACTTTCCAATGTGATTTGAGAAAAAAAGAAGGTATACAGTATACACGTGCGTTCCGATACACAGTCCCAGAGAGTTTTACGCGCCACTAAGTCGTAGATTAATTACTCTGGATGCGCGCGCTTTTCGCAAATTCCATCCTCGCATTAAACTTATCTACGTTTGATTCGATTTTTAATTGCTCACCTAATGGAAGTAAGCAGAAGCTTCGACTCCGTTTCAGTTATATAAATTTATGTTCAAACGATTCCTCGGACTAGTTAATTGATATCACTTTTTGCTTTTTGCGCAAAAGCTTAATTGCAAAGACGAGTGAACTCTAAACTTTTAATATGCTTAGCAAAAATCAAAGGAGAACCTTGTGAGCCGAAAACCTTTTTTCCCCTCCTTAATTATGGAATTTTGTTTCATCTCAAGTAATTGCAATTATTTGTTGAAAAGTTGAAATAATTGGCCATTAGAAAGTGACTAATTCATTAACTTTGACACAACGATTAGAGGCAAAATTAATGACGATTACAGGAAGACGATTTGAGAATATCTTTTAATGGCAGTTTTACGATACTATTTTAATTGCTTATAGCAAATATTTTTAAGAAATTAAATTAGACGGACGTATGAGTAATTATTTTGTGTCGAAAGTATGATATCACGGAGATAAA
The DNA here is from genome assembly GCA_022817325.1 of Idris sp. 1 HC-2018. Lineage (NCBI taxonomy): Eukaryota > Metazoa > Arthropoda > Insecta > Hymenoptera > Scelionidae > Idris > Idris sp. 1 HC-2018. Next base: position 21,414 of record JABFPM010000016.1, read on the forward strand.
GAATTATTTGTGGCGGCTCATGCGGAGAATAGCAAACGAGTAATTCAAAGCAAATACTGTGTTGAATGGCGCAGAGCATTACGACATGCGAATAGCAGGTTACATGAAATTAAGTTACACGGTTAACAGATAAAAGGGACACGTTCCGTGAAACAGTTTAAATGACACCTCGGTGTTCCATTCAATGACTTAATTGATGTAGAACGTGGTAGCTGTGACAATATCAATTATTATTTCTGAATTTTTGTCCTTATTTGGAAGATAATTTTTAACTTGTGATTTTTATTATTGTTCCACAATATATGTATACTTATATACGTGCGGTTATGGAAAAAACAAAAAGACAGTATGTACCACACGTAGCTTTTTTTATGATACTTTTTGGTATGGTAAACAGTCCGGTCGATGTGTTATTCAAATGTCATTGAAGAAAAAAAGACGGCAAAAAGCTGCTTCAAGGAAATACACACCAGGTTCACGGTCGAAGTACGTTTACCTCAAAGTAAAGATATTTTTTCACGCGGATACTCTCTCAGGTATGCTAATGATAAAAAGCGAAGAATACCCGGAGCCTCGATGATTTATTAAATTATTCACAGTGTCATTGAAGAGCTGTTCGTCATCTTTTGCATTTTGGATGTACTTGTCAATGTGGATACATAAAACAATTTCGAATTGTTTGATCAAGATGAGACCAAAAGGAACACACACTCTGTTTACCAAAAAAAATATCACTCGTTTAACAAGATAACGAGTTTCAAGTGTTTTGCTTTTATGTTAAAGTGGATGTTAAATTGTTGTACTACAAAAAATGCAGCGCGATAATAATTAATTTTATACTCGGGATTAAATTTAACATGAAATCATAATACCAAATATAGTCTTGTACAAGTATATCCACAATGATGTCAGCTTCTATTTTTTCACATTATACATCAATTGAAGTCCAACGACAAATCGTATACGCAAAATTTCCTCAATACATTTTCTCTTCATTTTTGTCTTTCTTCAGCTACCAAGTGAAAACTCGGTGGCAAAAAGCAAAGCTACGATTAGAGAACACCTCGAGCTCGGTTACAAGTTCATCTAAGGTGTTGATCGGACATCGGCACTGTTCATTCCAGTAGCAGCGATATCCCGAATCGCAGTAGCTGTTGTGAAACTAAGCCAACACACACACTTCTTCCGCAGGATTAGCCGCTTCCTGGTACAGGATCTACATAGTGCAGTCGAGTTTCCGCTCGAGTACCTGTGTCTGCGGCAGTTTATCCTGGTGTATCTTTCTGCCGACGACCTTCGGTCCCGTCTTCTGTCCCGGTTGCGTGTGCAGCCTACGCAATTACAGCTGCTCAAGTACAAGTAAAACAACTTTTGTAGAGTCATGCTTATCTCCATCCTCTTTTATTAATGCTGCGTTTTCATTATAGTTCATTATATTCATTATAGAAAGAGAAATCTGTCTTTAGCTTGACCCAGCGTGAGAAGACGTTCTAAGTGTGAAAGACCACACCTCCATTCTAATGCCTCGAAAATTCATTTGTTTTGCTCATTGTGTCAATTATTGTATGATTTATGTTGTTAATTTGCACCTCGCTCTGCTGCTACCAGTGTTTTGTTTTCAGCCGGTGATTCAATGCTTTATTTCTTTCGTTCGATTATATCAGGCAGAATTTATCGCGCTAATGTGTCAGATTCAAGTGATTAAAATTGCCTTGTATGAAGATGAAAATTAAATTATGTAAAGCGTGTAATAAATTAGTCGCTGCCAATGTGATAAGAATTCATTATTATTTTTAAAGCCGCTTGATTAATTTGCAGAATCATTGATCCAACGCTTCTGATAATTAATTAGTCAGTGTAGTGTAAGTGAAACATTTGGATGATTTCTTTGCACTGATTAATGTATACTTAATTATAACAGGATAATATTTTTCATTAATTAGCTCTCGTTGTCAATCATTTTGACCGAGTTTAGAATTTTTTATATACAGGTATATAGATTTTAAATGCCATCTTAGAAGTCTTTTGAATTAACTTTTTCTCTCTTTCAAATATGTTGAGAGAGTAAAATCAAATATTTAAATGTACAAGCGATATCTCGTTTATAAACTTTATACTGCATCAAGTTATTTTAAACTACCTTCGAATGAATATTTTATGCTGAATTAGAGATGGTATTTTATCAAAAATGCAAAATTTTATTTCAAATAGGAAGTGTGTAATAAAAATTTCCGTAATTGGTCAGCTACAAAGTTCAATAACTTGTGTATTATAAATTATTAACCAAAGCAGTTTATTTTTTGTATTCTATCTGAAAATCACTTTTGTAAACTGTTACAAATAAGTAGTTTTTACATATACAAGCAGAACAAGCAGAATTTATAACAGGAAATAATTTAAGTTTATTGATACGTTAAAATACACTACTTCCAATGTTCAAGGTCAAATAACAGTTCTATTAAAATGATCTAGCTTTAATTTTATTGTATGCAAATGATTTCTATAGTACAATGTAATCTAATTACGAAATACTATTCAATACTACGTATACATCTTTTCTGAGTAGACAATTTTATCCCAACCCATTTGCATGCATTTAAACCTCCATTAAACCATTGTACTTTTCATTTCAAAGTATAAATTAAAGTGTCGTATAAATTCGATCATTACTAACACAATTTAAAACATTTTCTCAAGATATCGTTTATTAAAAGTCAACTTGAAATTGCATCAAATCAAAGTAATATAAAAAAGATTATACAATTTACATAATTATACTTCTTTAACCTGGACACTAACTCAAATAAATATATATACTTGTAAGAATGTGAATGTTTCTATAAAAAAATGGGACTAGATGAAAAAATAAAAATAATCCCTCCCTCTAAACTTAATAACTCTCTCTCAGTTAGAATTTTTTTTTCGAAATGCGTGAGAATGTAAGCGGTACATCAAGATTTAATATGAAAATCTATAAGATAACTCTCTTTATGCAATCGTGATAATCGTAAAAATCGAGTGACATTTATTGTTCATTATTGGCCAATTACTCATCCGCCAAACCGAACAAGTGGTTATAATACGTGTAATAATGAAAATCTCAGTGCGATCAATCTCAATCTTCATTTCGTTTTCAATCATTTGTTAGAATTGCCTCGATATGTGTGCATTCATTAAAACGCAAAAATTCCAAGTTGCTGTTGCGCGTCATTAAATTCGTGCAAATTTATTATTCCTCGGTGTTTAATAAATGTGCAAATTCGCACACATTTAGTGCCCATTGTGTACGCAAATTGGCGAATAAATATAAATGAGAGTCGCCCTGCAACTTAACAAATTTAAGAGAATGGGCGTAATGCGCAACACGTAATAACCGAAGTAGCAGGTGGTTAAGCAAGATCCGTGCATTCCACTCGATTGCTTTTCCGTCGATCGGAAATTTACGTTACGTGAGAATCGGCCATTATTCACGCGAGTATCACTGCCGCGCGAGACCTGTTACACTGTGTCTGCCAACTTAAATTGCAATTGATATTCAACGTCAAATAAAAAATAGAAGAAAGAAAAAAAGCTTAGACTCGTCTTATCACTTTAATTACTTTGCAATGAATAAAGTTCAGCTTATATTCACATGCCATCTAACTTTGCCATCCACAATAGCACATTTGCCAGAAAAAGAGAAATTGCGAAGCTTTTCAATATATACATTTATTACAATCGTTGCAATGTAACACGTACAATTTTTTTTTCTTTTATTATTGTTGTATATAAATATCGAAAGTGTTGAAATGTATTGTACAATCATCAAAAACGCAAGTTCAAGAAAATATTTTATGTAGCAATTTGCTGGACGAACACTTTTTTCCTACATTACTGATGATACTTTAGAAGCAGAAATTTATTGAGTTCAAAAAATTTGGCAGTAATCAACTTATTTTTAATCAACTTGTTTTGAAATCTCAAAATTTTATTGAAACATGTTTAATATTTTATTCCAAAAAAAAGTAGCTTTAATTAGCCTTTTATTAAAAATTAACATTTTATCAAAAATGAAAACATGTTTTTATCAACTGATGAAGTTTCTTTTATTTATATACTCGAGACATTTGCTAAAAACTTGTTATTAACTTATCAATTGAAAAAGTTCATCTTTCGCCTTATGATTTTCAACATCATCATCATTCTTTTGAAAACGAGCAAATTAACCTTCACAGAATAAAATAAACGCATTTTTATCCAAAAATATACAAAATTTTTATTAATACCAGAAAAATAAACCTAATGGAGCCACCAGTTACAATAAATTAGGGATCGTCATAACGTAAATTCGAATTTGCAAGTCAGGTAAAGATAATTACCACAAATGACAGTTCACGGGGAAAGTGAAGGCCCGCGTTTTCCAGCGATGATGATTATCTTTTTCGATGCAAGGTTCAAGATGTTCGCACGGTATTATATACGAATTGAAACGTATGTATACCCGGCGGTCAGAGCGAGCCGCATAACTAATAAGCGGATGAAAGGCAAAAATAACGTGCATCAATATAAGAACAGCTCAATACACAAAGCCTGCTTTGTAAATATTTTTTCGTTTTTTCATTCTCTTCTATTCTCCGTTTTCGACCATAACTAACCAATCTAGCACAAAAATCTAGAGTTTATCTCACAGCAAGTGGCTTGTTAATCAGCCTCAATTTCTGACTTGCAGCGGTATAATTTATATCAAACATAAACACGTATGAATGTAATTGCTTACGTCAATTAATTGTGCATTTGAAAAATCGGAACACGAGTTTCAGGTTGCAGTTCTCTCTCGATTCCCACAAAATTGCTTTCGATTGTTCGTCCCCCATTGGGCAGAATTTATGCAACGTTCTGGCCTATCTTCGGACTATATATTTCACATCGAACCGATTGATAAATTTTGGTTCATAAATTCTGGCGCACCAAGGCGACGAGATACAAGCCGCCGATAGCGCAAAGAGTCCATAATAGTCCCGACGCCGGCAACAAAATCGGCCGTGAACAAAAATTAATTGCAGTGCTGGCGCACCAGTGTGATCTTTTATTCATACACCGAGCACTTTTGCGCAGAAAATAATTTTTCGACTTTCGACAGGTAGGCATAAAGAAGAACGTTTACACGCTATAACGCGGCTTTGCATGTATTTTAATAAATTGCATTTTGTTATGCAGCAATTTTTTTATTTTTGAAATATTATCAATTTTTTCTAGAAACATGTCAATTTCATTTCTTAATGAGACGATCTATCAACCAGTTTTTGTTTTTAATTCACTTTTTTGGTGAGATGTGACTTTGATCAGCAACATCATCTTGCCAATAACAGCTGTACGTGGCCTGAAACCTATACTTATCGAAGGTAACCCGTAGCTGAACTTGGAAATATATATATACCACCTGGACCAATCACGCTTTTGATTCCTTTTTACGATGGCGAGCGCTTCCCGCCATCAATTGAACGTGTGGGCGCTGATATTGCTCAGGCATTTGCGGCAATTGTCTCTTTGTTCGCCACGCGGCACGAGTTTGATATTTTTGCCTTTCACTGCGAACATAATGCTACCTAATTAATGGAGCCACGAGTCACATTTAAATTGGCCGGGGCAGTTTAACGAGGAATCGTGGATAGTAGAGGAATGAGGAAGATGAACGTGCGCAAAAATGGTTATGTCCTCGCTGTGCACTTTGACATTATAACACCACAAGGTATACGGAATTTTCTAACTTATGAAGTAATGATCAATTTATTTTACAACAAACAATAGACTTTCTTTTGGTTGTATAAAATATCCATTTTTTTTTTTTTTTGAGAATGTTGTAATAAAAACGTTTTGCAGATTGTATTGAATTTTGTAATACATCAAAGTTTTTCACAGGTGTATAAAATTTCGGAAAAATTGTGCAAGCTATCATGGGAAAATGCTGCTTTTAATTAAAGAGTTTGTTTACACGTTTCTTGATGATTTGATAAGATATTGTACAATAATATTCTGACAATTTTTTTTTCTCGTGTACGTTCATTTAATTTTATATATTTATACATGTTTTGCTCTTCCCATCTGCAAACGTATTTTCTATATGTACCTTGCTACTCGATTTTCCCACAAGGAGCATTTATCCTCCACGCAACTTTAGTTGTACGTTTCTTTGATTGAATCGCGTTATTTTAACCCATTTCTCTATTTTCAAACGCTAATTGCCCTGAGGTCACTTTGCAAGTTTCTCACAACTATATTCTAAAATATCTTATTATCGGCACATAATTCAGGGTAGAATAATGCAGCCTTACTTGCACATAGGACTTAACTGTGAAATCTAAAATAATAATGTACAGGATTTAAGAGTACTTTGAGTTGTTAATTAATATCATGGTGTGATTTAAGAATATATTTTTCTTGTACATAAAATTGTATACACTTAATTTAGAAGTATTCAATAAAATTAAATCATTTTAATTAATATAGATCCGTTCAAAGATAAATTGATTTTGTTAAAATGTATAATTCAAGTCAGTTTAATTATTTGTATTCCAAAGTAATATTTTAAGTTATAGAAAAACGATTAAAATTCAAAAGAAAATAACATTCAAAATCGATTTGATAACATGCAAAATTGATGTTCTTTTTTGTTTTTATTCAATACTGAATATTTTCTATAAAGTGATTGACAACTATGAAAATATGTACAATAAAATTTATAAATGTGTTTACAATAAAATTTAGAAACGTCTTTATATTTTTGAACTTTCAAATATTCAAATCAAAGAATTATCTTTATGGATAACTAAATATCTGTAAAAAAATAACTTGTTTTTTAAAAACTTTAGTTCTTTACATTATAGTTATTTTCAAGTAAAAATAACACTGCAAAAGTAACATGTATATTATTACCGAACTATTATCAGATAATTACAATAATGTTACAAATTTCTTTACATGGTTTTAGTTTACACACTGTCTAGGGCAGACAACAGTTATCAAAATTAAAAACGATACGTCTGCCTGGCAATTATAAATTCGAGCTCGCGTTACCCTAATAACATAACATTTAAAACACTCTTCGTAATAACACCGGGGGTATTCTTCATTATACCTCACGTTCTTGCTTGTTCACATTCAACGTTTTCAGTCTGAAAGAAGGCAAACACTGTTATTAGGCAGTCGCGAAAAATGCGATCAATTAACGTAATTATTGGCGTCAGTGCAAAAAAGACAATCTCTAAAATAAACGCATAAGAGAAAAAAAACTTCGAGACAGTTTTGACGACACTTTTTTTAAACGCAAAATGATTAGCGCAATCGTGTCAATGACATTTTAATTGCGTCATTCCGGGGAAATATCTCACACTAGAGAGCTTTACTCTGGCTGATCGATTAAGATTAATTAATTTGAAACCAGTTCTCCGCTTGAGATAAAATTAATCTGAGCGATTTATAATTATTTTTCGGAATCAAAATGACATCCGTCGATGCCTATCGCATACATATTATGGACAGTGTGTGGCACGACTTTCACTGTGTGAGGCTCGGTTCAAGTTCACGGTCTCGGATTTATTTTCTCCGCTCACACTCACTCGATCACCGCGGTGTTTTATATGGGTATACGTGTGTTTTTGTCTGCGCGGCTCTCTTTTTCCACAGTTCGTCATCAATTTCAAAGTCAATGTCCCCAAGATAAATGCTCGCCGATAATTAATTTTAAGGGCGTACAATGGCCGTAATCGTATATCCTCAAGGGACATTTATTGATTGTTAGTAAAGCAGAATAATAATTTTTGAAGTTGAAATTCGGATTAAATTTATACCAATTACAGAAATCTTTAACCTTTTGATCAGAATTTATTTTGAGTAAATTTTAATCTAATGTGTTTTAAATATTTGAAATTTGAGTTTCTATATTAATAATAATGTATAATTTAATAGAAAACATTTTGCTAATCGTATAATTATCTAAAATGTATCATCTTATTATGAATGGGAAATTATGTAATGTGGGAAAATAATTATAATTAAATGTATATACGAATTTACAGTAATCATCTTTACCATATAACCGAATATTATTTCAAATGTTTTGCAATTTTAAGTTTCCTCTAACTTGTTATCTTCGATACTTAATACGATTGAACTTGACGTGAAACATTTAACTTTCTTTTAATTCGTATATTACACCGAAAATAATTAATATCAATTATTTTATATGATGATAAAAATGAATTTGACGTTTAAGTAACTGCGTTAATTATTGCCGCTCTAGAATATATAAAAGGCCAAGATTCGTCTTATACATGTAGATAGGTATATACTTTACGGTACATTTACCACGCTTAATGTTAATGCTACCAACGAAATCATTAATATTATAAATTAACAAATCCTTTTACAATTACGCTTAACAAAAAGTCATCATCAATTTCTTAACTTGAATATAAATTCCATTTACGGATTGATCTTTTTTCTGTCTCAAACAAAAGGAGGAAATTCACGTCACCTTTCGTAACCTTTGATCATTTTCTATCACTAATTACTGGAGATCAATTAAAATCTCTCGTTTGTAATCATATTTTTAACTAAAATTAAAAAAAAAAAATTCTCAAAATTTATTTATTTACATTTATTGAAGTTTAAACATCCAAATTATAGATTAAAAACTTGAAAATATCTCAAGAAAGTAATAGAAAAAATTTTGTAAAACAAACAATGTTTTGTAATTAGTGATGAAACGAAATTTTTTCATTACAATAAAAGCAAGCACAGTTAAATAAATGAATAAATTTCGAGATCTTTTTCACGATAAACTGTCGATTAAAAGAACAAATTTTATTCTAATTGTGTGTGTATATATAAAAGAAAAAGGCAAACGAGCCTTCCGCAAAATTTCTAGTCTGAAAACAAACAGATTTCAATGCGTTTCTCCGAATGCGCGTGTAATCGAAAGTTAGTCCCAATCTCTCGGTTAATCTTTGCAAAATTCGCAGCGCTGGCGGGGCAACGAAACACACGCGCTGGTAATTATCAGCGCGCGATCAAGCGAAAATCACGTGCACTGGAGTTACTAACGGTACAGTCGTGTACAAGTATAAATAGCCGAGTTCAAGGAATGCAAGAGACGCACTCACCGACTTCTTTCTTCTTTTTTTGCTGTTTTGTTCTCAACACAAAGTGGAATCAGTAATCGGCGGACTGTCAAGTGCAGCTTACCTGAAACAAGAAACCGACATGTTAGTGTCAATTGAAATGCATCGCCGCATTGACGCTTTCAAGGAAAAGTGCCTTAGTTACGATTGTAAGTCTAGTCGGGTGTACAAATTACTTAATGAACAATGACTAGACAAACATTATTCCTGTTGGGTTTTCCGACGCAAAAAAAATGTTTTACGTGTGGAGTTTTATGCATGCAAAAAGTTGATGAATAAAAGAACATTTTCTTCCTTTTTCTTTTTATGTACAATGTCTTTCTGGGAAATCTATTTCAGAAATACTATACGTCGAACTACTTATGTCGCTCAAGTATCGTTATTTCTTCGCAAAAGAGAGAGGAACATAACGGAATGCTTATTATATGATTTTCTCACTTTATGAGATTAGTCAGATTTTATAGAATTACAGCTAATCACGTTAATCGTGATTAAACAAGCTTCCGATTATTTTCTCTCTCGTCTGAGTTATTTCTGCTGTTTAACAGCATCCAATCTAAAGCCAATTTACGTTAGACTCTTGTAAAGTGCAAGTGCTCTTTAAATCTTTCAAAAACGTTCAAGCCGAGTTAATTCAATATTTTGTTTATTGGTTTTGAGTGTTAGAAGATTGTAGTGCACAAATTATGCGATTTACATTTTTTCCTCTATATTCTTCAATAAATTTAAACACCTTGCTCAACTTCAACATATAAAATCTTCGTACTTATAATACCACGTTTTCCTAAATACATATTTAAACTTTAACAACTTTTAATTGCAAATATGATTTCAAATAAATTTAAGAATATTAAAAATCATCAGAGCAATAATAAATATATTTTGTTCTTCTGAAATATCATCTAATTGCCCTTACTCGCCGGCATTACCCTTAACTCTATGTTTAATAAGTTTCATCGACCCCGGTACAAGTTTCTCATCGCAGTGTCCGATGGGAAACTTCATCTGCCCGCACGATTCCGCCATAAAATATCTCATCCACCAAATCGGCATAAAGCAATTAAATA
>JABFPM010000016.1:31669-57076 GCA_022817325.1 Idris sp. 1 HC-2018
TCTCTCTCTCTCTCTCTCTCTCTTTTTTTTTTTCTCTCTTCGCCAACAGAACATTCATGAGCCGAGATTGCGTAATCGTCTCGTGGTGTGGGACAGGGAGAGGATTAACCTCGAGTGCGCCTCGTGAACGTGCAGCACGGACGTATGCATATCGGGCGAAGGAGCACCGACCACGACCTCGAGTCGTGCGTGAATCGCTCCAGCATCAGGAAACTCGTGCCCAAGTTGGTTTGCTCGTTTTTCACCCCTCGGCGGTACACGATACATGTAACGGCAATATAACCGAGCACTCAACGCTTCGGCAAAATGCTGTACAAATCGTTCCACTCACCTGTATATAAGCGACCTATCGCGCCCGCATTTTGCACGCGTGCATGATCCAGGAAGAGGAATATTTTCGTTGTTGTTCTGTGCGGCATTTAGCGAGGGGACCATTGAATTATGGCTAACCGGTGCTAACGGAGATCTAATTGATGAGCTCGCCATTAGATAAAGGCAAAGAAAGAGCCCTGATGACGAGACGCGATAAAACGAAAGAAACTAATTATCCGTAGGAAAAATTTGCAACGAGGAAGAAGAGGCACCAACTATTTATTCTGATTAGATTGTGACGTTATTTATGGAGGGAGATTTCGAACACGCTAAGTGATCCCCTTTCAATCATTTTTCAAACATTTCCTTGAGATTCCAATCTAAATTTTATTTATATAATTTTGCAATAACAAAAAATGTATATATATAAAATAAAAAATTGAATACTAAAAATAACTTGAATGCAAATTGCTGGCAGCAATAAATGCACTTCTATTCAATAATTGCTGAAAAATGTGTCGCCACAGACCGAATTGTAAAAGTTTAATACAGTTATGCATTCGTGCAATCAAACGCTGTCATTTACTCATAAACAATTGCGCCAAGGTTGATGTTGTAATTGATACCGCTGATAGTCGATACGTATTTGTTATTATAATTCAATAGTATGCAAATTTTGCCAGCTAAATGTGTTCCACACGTGTTTCTAACAGTGACACACATAAGGACAAGTTTTTTTTGTTCGTCTGTTTGATAATAACGAAAGACTTAATTCATTTACGATGTATGATTTGGAAAAAAAAATTTCACAACTGTTCATACAAATAACTGTGGTTGAAATCAGACTCGTAGTCAGCTATTCTTTAAATTCTAAACAGAAAATTCTACCTTTCAAAACGGACTTTCAAATATGTACATGGACATTTGATGTGTCGTATTACTATTTTGTCAAATGATATAATAAAATTAACTATGCAAATGAATATACTTGATTTATCGAGAAAAAAAATTCATTTCGTTGTTTATCCAATTAATATGAAAGTTATGCCGGAGTCTTCGTGTTTATTTTTCAGTTAGTTGTAACTAATCATAAAAAAACATTTTTTTCATTTTCTTTTTTTTCTAGTTTTGGAATTGAGTCATTATATATTTAGACTGAATTGTTTTAAGGATTCATTCAAGTAAAAAAACATTTCTTTAATTGTTTAAACAATTAAATTTACACGAAATAAATTCTATCGCACGGATGTATCGCTTTCTACGAGAGATGCTATGCCACTTGAAGTAAAAAGATATACAGGTTAATAAAAACGAAAGTCCATGAAAGTGAGAGTTAATTTAATCGTGGGTTGATTATATTATTTAATTGCACTTATGTAAGTGCTCTGAAAAAACAGCTTAAGAATCGAAATTGTCTATATCAATTTTGTACATCCGAACTACTTTTTCATAACAGAATATAACTTGCAATAATTCCTTCAGAATATTCACTGGTCTTTTCCTTATAGTTCTTAATTGGACATAAAAATTAATCATTACTATAAGGAAGTAAGACAAACAAAAGTTTGTTGCAAATATAGAGAAGTTTAAATGTCATCATTTTTGTACAATCAAATTTCTTTGTCAATAAATTAAAAAACACAGTTGAAACCACATTTTTCTGATCAAATTAGTATGTTGAAGACAATCAGGACTTTTCTTTGCATCTTTCTTTTCTCTATTCACGTCGCGCAAGTAACACCGCATATTCGCAAGTAATCAACATTAATCATTAGGCTTGGTCTAAGTTTGCTTGCATAAACACTCTCGCATGCATTAGCATGCTTAATTTTCCTCGTGTGAATACTTTTCTCACGCCAACTAATTCATATGTTTTGTTAAACGTGAAATTAAATCATCTTTGCAAGCAGAAAATACTTATGAAAAATATACTTTTTAAGGTTCACATTCAAGGACTAACTTTGTGTATCTACGACATCATCTTGCATGCAACGAAATGATTCATAAGAAAGAAAGAAAGAAAGAAAAAAGCGTACATTGTGACGAAAATAAGAACAACAATTGTGGAGTGTTCAAAAATTTATTGCCACTGACATAGCCAATTAAGAACAATACAGCTCATTTGAATAAAACATTAATATATATTCATACGTTGCACATTCAGATTCACGCGAGAAGAGTCAATAGTTTTTTCATTCAAGTCTTTTTTTGTTTTCCTTATTGACCATAACTTAAAATTGATTTTACAAGATAAGCGGTATCATTCACATCAAGCTTTTTGCATTGTCTTTAAAACAAAAAAAAAGGCAATTTAACTTTTCTTTACTGTTGCGTTATTTTTAGCTCAATCAATGGCCACCAAAATTTATGTAGTAAAAAATAGGCAAGCATCGTAAAATTATTCAGTTCTATTATTGTTCAAGTATTTAAAAAAATTTAATTAAAGTTTAATGAGATTACGCAATTCTTCTGTATCACTGTACTTTGGGCATAAAAAAGAATAAACGGTAAATGGTTTACCGTTTCGTGTTATCTTGCAGCAAAAATCAAAATATAATAGATATGTATTCAGAATTTCATGAAAGTTTAAGTTATTTCGTCACATCGAGTGAACATATCCAATTTAATTTGAAATATAAAACATTTTTTCCTGATAAAAAGACACGATAACAATTTGATTATGATATACTTAATGATTGAGAAGTTTCTTTTGACATATATAGCTGTCAAAGTTGTTTTCAAGCTTACAATAATTTGTTGAACAAATTTGCCAATTTTAATTAATGGGTATCATTTATTAGAATTTGTTTTTTTGCATTTTGCTAAGATTTTTATTTTTTGGCTTCAAAGATGATTTTCGTTTTGAACTGACATTTGCAACTTGCTTTTGCAACATGCGGATTCATTAAGAGGCGTTGTCAAAAGAATCCCAATGTTTACGACGCGTGTTAATTGCGAATTAAAATTGTATAAGTTTGTGCAGCACAATGATCGTGATCGGTTGCTTTATAAATATTTCATTGCACAACGTTGGTGAACAAAAAAAACAGTTTGCGACGTCCAAAATAAATTATCCTATTTATTTCAGAGGTGATGCGCAATTTAAAAACAATATTGATGATCTCAGTTGAGCAATGAGAAATATTAATTCATATAACAATCGTATCATGTAAACGCAATAATTCTTCTAAGGAAAGTTCCGCAAGATCGTGACTATAAAAATTAATCAAATCAACTTTCAAAAGCAAAAACATTGATGTATATGCAGTTGACGAAAAAACCAATACAATAACTTTGTTTCACTAATAATTGCACGCTTTTGATTAATGAAACCTTATGTTTAACAAACAAAAAACAAATCAAATGTTCCACATTTTTAAATAATTTTTACTTCGGCAAAAAATTTTAATAAGTCATCGTGAGCAATATCGAGTTATATTTATCAGCTCCATACCGATTTATGATTGTAAGATAGAGCACAAAATTGCCGATCCAAATCACCTATCTTTATAATGATAGACGTATATATATATAATGTACATCTATCCTTCGCTTGTTATATTGCATCTGGCTGCAGATAAGTATAACTATTCTACGACACACGAATCTCTACGCAGATCTCAGCAGTCAAATCGCAAAAAGGACATCACGGATAACAGAGTTGATATCAAGTAACGTTGTTTGTAAAACCCGCGAAACTATCACTTGCCATTGAATATCTTTGCTGAGGAGATAAAGCCGCGAGGTTTCACGGAGCTTTAATACGTGCCGCCTAGAAAATGCAACAACAAAGAACACAAAAATAATGATCTGCATACAGATTGTCTAGGAATGATAAACCATTGTCTCGGGGCGTCTAATATAGTAAAATGAGGTTGAAAGAAAAAAAAACACAAATTAAGCAAGGATATCAGTGAATGATGGTGTCGAAAAACCCTTTTCCTGAAAACGATTTCCCAAATATAGTTGACAGAAAAACACTTTTCAATAATACAATTACCCGAATTGATGATATTGAGAATCACAAAAATACAATCGAGATGCCTGTGGCGAAAGATTTGACATTTTGGAAAAAACTGTAACCAATATTTAAGTATTTTATAAATTTTATGACAAATTTATATTAAATACTATCAATCTGCCAATATTTATAACATCAACACATCATAACCTTGAGGTTTTGTCGAAAATATTTGTTTTTTTTTGACTATTTCAAAAATCGCATAACCTCAACAGTGTTATCAAAAGAATGGTTATACTATTATATTGCCCACACTGTAATAATAAACTCCAAAATCGCAGTAAATTTACTACAGGATTGAAGTATAACTCCAATTTTGCAGTATATATGTTGCAAAATCGAAGTTTAGCTTAAAAAATGAAGTATTTTTACTTAATTTTTCCACAGTTACTGCAAATTCAAAGTATAAACACATTTCTTGTTTTTAAAAAATAGATTAGCAGTTAAAATCAGTGCATAAAAGCAGTTCTAACTTCAAGAGTAATGTACATCGACGCTATCGTATATAAAACATCAGCTCGATAGACAAGTTAGGTTAGATAATCGCTGAGCATGTGACTGTGTAATTTCTGGTATAATAATACTTGTAGTGTCTAATGCAGCTTTGCCTTATTTAATTAAAAAAGATAAAAACTGCGAGATTTTATGTTTAACAGAAACAATATGAATTTAAATAATTATTGGTGCCAATTAAAGGAACAAAAATGAATCGGGCTGGCAATTTTTAATATTTATCTTAAACTAAAAAAATGTCTTTAAAAATTATGTAAGAAAAGAAATTGTTTCACTATTGTTAAATGTAAGATTTCATTAGATTTTAATCAAAATATAAATATTCTGAATATTTCAATCAAATTCAAGTACAAAACTTTAACTTTTATCTAATCTAATCAATTCGAACTGCATTTTTCAAGTATGAAAGTAGAATTTTCAAGCTCAACTTTGAAATACTAAGCAACTAGAATCAAGTAAATTTACTGAATTTTTGCAGTTTTTATTTACAGTGCACGTGAAATTACCCTTAAAAATGAATTTTCAATTATCAATATTAAATAATATTTTCATATAGCTGATAAGTACAATACAGACTATCCTTAAATTAGTTTCGTTAAATTAAATTATAATTTAACAAAACTAATTTAAATGATACATGTTTATACATGTTTGACGTACAAGCATGTAAATCATTTCTTTTTCTATTTCGTGGATAATAGATCATAATCATTGATGAAAATCATCCCCTATACAAAAACTTACATGGATCATGTATGATAAATATTATTTGTTCTTCTTCTGCAAGTAATTCAAAAAAAGATAATCACCCTACTGTAAATTCCAAAATTTTTAAAATTTCTCTGTTAATAAATATTGCGAGAAGAAAGCGAATGGGATATAAATTGTCTAGGTAAGATAACCCAAGATAAGTAAAAGAAGAACAAGGGAGTAAAATTGAAGGTTGTAGTAGGTGGCTGGCTGCGAAATGGTCAACGTGATTTGTGGCGAATCGTCGGTATTAGGTCTTGGTGAATCGTACATCGCTAAGGGACAAAGTTGGCTGCTTGTTCGCCCGTTATTTTTGTATCCCGCGCGCTTCGTGGAATCCGTTTGAAATTTTTTTTGCGGGGCGTGGTTGCGAATTTGTTATTCATCCGGAGCCGCGCGCAGCTATTGTGTGGGGATTTTAAATGCAAAGTGATGTTGATGTATCGTGGATTCAACGTCGCGTTTTATATAACTCTCGGGCGACGTTTATTTATCGTGCAGGGGAATGCACGATACAGATACGTGACGTTTATATGTCACGATCACACTGCCACTCTGATCGCCTTTTGTCGTACGCTGCTGTTTTGTCCACACAAGTTATCCACTTGGATAACCAGATTATGCATTATTTTTTGCCCCGGGTGTAATTGTACCGGTTATCGTGACATCAAAACTCCGCTCATACTATCTTGCTGGTAAATTTTTTGAATTGCACTCTCAACTGAATTTATGCCTTCTGAATACGCCAAGCTGCATTTTACGAGACACTTTGCTTTCTTTTTTAGTTTTTCAAACTACTTGATGATAAAGATAATATGTCGATAATAAGGATACATTTTATTAGATAAATATATATCAATCAAATGTAAAACTTGAATGACGAAAATTAATAAAATTGATTTTTCATTCCTTGTTTTGCATGTCGCCGTGTGATAAATCGTTTTGCACAATGACTTTGACTAGATGCACAAGATATTATCACTCACGGGATGCAAAAAATGCTCCACTCTTGTTGCACAGCTCTTGAACAAATTTCAATGCGGAGGTACTGTCTGGAATGTGCGAGAGGGCGTTCAAGTTTAGTATATAGCAGACCGAATGTGGGTAACCTGGTTCTAAAACTTGTTTCGTACTTTTGAGGATTACCAATTTTAACGTCATAAATATGTTTGACAGAAAGGCGCACCTACAAAAAATTTAGACTAACGTTTATCAAAGTATGCAGTCTCACCAGAATTAAAAAAACGTATACAATATAAATGTAAAGTAACGCTTAACTTCCAAGTAGAAATTCCATTTTTTTTCTAAATAATACTTGAATAACGAAACATTTTTAAGTTAAGTAAATTCTTTTTCTATTAAAATTGATAAACAATATATTTGGAGAAAAATTGAAAAAATATTCTTTGAAACTTCTGTTCTTAATAGAATTTAACAAAAGAAAAAAAAACATGAGTATTTCGGTAGTCAACTTTCTGCGCATCTTTATTTAAGATATCAAGGAATGCTGATACCACATAGTATCACCTCGAGGACAAGTCCGATCAATTAGCAAACAGAATCCTCCACATGATTGTGCTCGCAAAGTATATATTCCAAACGAAAAAGATTATGGCAAGATGCACGGAATCGTTAAGCCCTCCTCGTTTATAGCAACAGATTGTCACGTGTCGTTAACACAGATCGCGAACACGATGTATGAAAAGTCACGTGCGCTTATGCTCGTGATTCATTCCGCGAATATGCCAATTTATCCGGATTAAAGAGCAGCCGGGATTTACGATTATGATCCACGGATTACAGCCTTTCCATCTGAGGAGTGCTGCGCGTTTTCAAAACTTCATAATGTTTGTCTCTCAACTGCTTTGGCGACGATAAAGGAAGTTTCGCTCGATTATCTCGCAGTGTTTCGTGCACGATAGGCACTATAATTTATCGCCGCAATTTTTTCTCACTTTTTAATGAAGCCCCAGTAGAAAGTTCAGAGTTCCTTTTGCCACTTTCTTCCGGATAAAACGACCTTTTTTGCTGCTGTTTATTGTGTCCTGAGGACACAAAAGTTTTTTTTCTGGCATTTTTAAAGAAACAAATTAAGAGAAGTTAAAAGCGCTAATGCTTTTTGTATGCTTGGCTAATCTTGCAGATCATACTATGTGAGAATTGTTGCTTAATAAGCTATACGTGAATTCAGCAATTACTTGCTCCTGGCCAGGCTCGTCAAAGCGTGACGTGAAATGAAAATTGTTGGTCTTTGTTGTTACATAGTTCATTCACCTCGGGTGTCCAATTAGGCTCACTCTCAAATCAAATTCTGCCATCGAATTTAAATATCATTTTGTAATAAATAATAATTTGCTTCGTTGTCGTATCAGTTACACGTTCAATATATTTTGACAGATTGCAATTTTCAACTCTAAACTGTAATTTGAATTGAAAAATTTTGTCGACAAAAAATAATCGACATAAAATGAACACAATTACACAAGTGAGCAATGTACAATAATTTTCCATCTCCTGTCTTTCCTCAAATTTAGTAGTGTACAATAATTTTGATATGGCAATCTTTGCTGATTAAAAAAAAAAGCTCATAAATTTAACGGTAAATTTATTATCGTTTTTTTGATTTTAGCAATAAGTTGCGTATTTATATATAAAATATCAATAACTCGTTTCAAGTTAATGAAAGTTATCGCGGATTCGCGCAATTATCTGATCTAAATAAATTATTCATTAATTCTTTAGGTGAAACAATTAAAATTCTTTCGGTTGCAATTAAGTTTCTTTTATCCGCAGCAACTTCATAATTCTAATCAGTAAGATTAAGATAAATTAGTAATTAAGAGGAAAGATGATATAGCCACATTGAAAGTGTTCATCAATTTTGCTGACGCTAATCTATACATAAATTGCAGGATTGCACAAGCATCGACAATAAATAAATATCTTCAATGTTATCTTTGATTTTGAATTTCTAATTAATTGGCGTTTGCCAAGAAACTGCGAGAAAAGACCAAGAAAATCCCCATATAGAAATATATGTATATATACCTGCTTGCAACACGTACACACGGTAATGTCAAATTCTAGTTGAACAAAAAACTTTATAGCTAAGTTATTACGTTGCACAATATTCATTCGGATAAACACGCAGAGGAGATCGCGAATTGAGCATCACAAAAATTGTTTGTTATTACGATATCAATAAATCCTAAAGCGTGTTCCCCGTCCGAACAAATAAATTTATAATCCATTCTATGAAAATTAAACTCATATGAATTATAGTTTATCAGCAATTGATGAAATATAATGCATAATTTACGTCGATTAAATAAATGACTGTGACGTTACGTTCTATCTGCGTTACGTTGCATTTTATATTTTATAAAAGTCTTTTCTTCTGATGCACTTGTGTTAGTATATGTAAAATGCTCATATGTGCACGATGGGTAAAAATGACTATGGTAACCGGCATTGTTCTATACGGACAACGTTGTGCTTTCGCAATCAAGTGTGGAATCATGACGACATTATATTCATAAGACACTGGCGACTCGAAAGTACCGTGTACATGCATATATGTACGTCACTTTTTTTTATTCGAAAATTATTGCGAGAGAAAATAATGTTAAAATTTATATATATATATTTCATGAGAAAAAAGAAAAATATCACAGTTTAAGAATCGCGACTAATTTTTGAATAATTCAGATTCTGCTTTTGCACGAAACAAAACTGATTTTGAAAGAGTTTGCACATTTTTAGATTCTCGGTTTTTATATGTACGTAGTAGGTAAGTAGTTAAAATTTATTGAATTAACTATATTAGACAGAAATATTTATTAATTACAAAAATGTATTCAGCATAACTAATTATAAGAATGAATAAATAAGTTATGTTATTAAATGTAAGTGAAAAAGTTCATATAAATAGGTTACTTCTTCTGACAGCATCTGAGTTAATTAATCGATTTATTGATACATGATAAACTGCGTTCTCTGAGGTTGAAAGACGAGACGGGTTAAGGGTGAGTACTGCAATATTTGTGCAATATGCGGTAATTATAATATTGTTTTATGATATGTTTTGAAATACAATAAATTATACTGTAATCGTATATCCGAAGGATTGTAAATTAATTATTTATAAAATTGTCTGTTCAAACTTAAGAAATCTGTGTTAAAGGTATGCTAATTTTGTTAGTTTTTCATCGCTAATTGATTTTTTGTTGTCAATTATCACTTACATTAACTGTACTTAAAGCTGAATGAAAAATAAGTATAACTTATTCGTTTCTTATTATGGATCTAAAGTAAATGCTGCTGAGGTTTATGTTAATTTACTGCTTCAATTTGATGATAAAGACGAAAGTCATGACAGTCAGAAAATCGCATTCCATTATGAAAGTTCAGTTGCACAATGGACGATAAAAAATATCTCAACTATTATGATTTTGAAAGTTATATAAAATGACAGGCAAAGTTGTTCATCATAAAAAAGTTGAATTGCAGTTCATCTTGCAAAAAAAAACAACAAGTTTTAAAAATAAATTGCAGGGAACGTGTATTGTCTCTGACAATCATACTGTCACTAATGTTACAGAGAAAAGTGTATACATGCATACAAGTTACGAGTAGTGCCAGTTTCACTGCATTGGTAGCAAAAAAAAGTGTTGCCATTAAACACACCCACGTTCGGCCAGCTGATTTTGATGCGACCTATGAATCTATTTGCGAAGACGTAATGCAATTATAGCGATTGAAAACCGGTTTACGCGAGCTTAGACACTTTAAATCTCCTGCGCAGGCTCATTAATAAGTCAGTGATCCTCCGACCGGAGTTTACACTCATAATAAGGAAACTTTCAGCTTTACAGTCGTAATTACAAACTGTTCACTAGTTCTCTTTTTTTTCTTTCTCCTCTAACTGGGAAAGACGTAAAAATAACTCGAATATCCCTTATTAGAAGTGAATTCCGCAGAAGTTCATTTTGTATTAAAATTTTTTATCCAACCATATTGACACATTACAATGATATTTAATAGCGAACTTTGACGTTTTATAGAAACAACAGTCCTTAAACATGTCCGAACAAATTTCACATAGTTTAAGTGAGCGTAATGAAAAACCTAGTGCTATATTTATATGTACCACGCTGAAGGTGAAAATAGTGTTCTAATTAAGCTAATAGATTTAATTACTTTGGATAATAAATTTAAAATAAATGTATTTCATTTTTAAATAAAATAATTTTATTTTTTGAAAGGTTTGAAATTTTGTTGGAATATAAAATCATAAAACACAATGCTACATTCAGTGTATTTATCTTTTTTAAGTTGAGTATAACGGTGATCTGATATATTACTCAGCACAAAGTACTTCATCAAAATTTAAATAGGATTAAATCTCGTATATTTTATATAGTACGTCTAGTCACTTGGGCGTAAGACTCGGTCTTCTTTATGGCGAATACGAAAATGAATTCGCAACATAAAACGACCGCACCGCCTACGGATGCAACACTTGAGATACAATGGACCGAGTGATGCATGTCAAGTTTTATAGGGGGTTTATCTGCTCGTCTGCTACAAAAGTACAAAATTATTGTTCGCTGGTTGCTGTTTTAGGAATGGATACATTTCTTTAAACCGCAATCATTATATAGTTCATGGAACATCGAGAAAATCTTAACCACAGAACATAATTCCACATCTCTTCCAATCCAATGTACAGTGTAATAAAAATCTAACAATATTTGTAACAATGTTCGGATGTGGTTTGAAACAAAAAGTAAAACTTCATTACTTTTTTTAATACAATCACTGCAACTTTGTATGATAATATAAGTTTTTTTTAATGACAAAAAAGATAGTGAAATTAATCTTCGACGATAAGATATTAGAAAATAAATGTATTCTGACCTTGTAAAAATGATTAATAGTAATAAGTAATTCTAGAATAACTCAATAAAGCTGATACCCATTTAAATTGAAAAGATTAAATGTACTGATTTGTAATTATTTTTCGAAATATGAATAAACTAATAATGAAAAATTTAATTTAAAATTTTTAACATTTATAAAATATAAATCGTGACAATCTAACGATAACATTTAATAAACACTTTCTAAAGTTTTAGTCATTTAACACACAGTACTCTACTCAGTTCACATACCTGTTTTATCCCCTCTCAAGGACTTGAAATCGTAAAAAAATCGAATTTCAAAAACACTTAACAGGAAGTCGAGCGTGTAATTGATAACTCTCATGTAACAGTCAAAACCAAAGATGTTACACGAGTAGCGTCTAAATGGTGCAAAACGATGCAACATGCAAGAAGTTTTCTTTATAAATTTGTGGTAACGATTGGCTAGCATTGACATCATTTAGCAAAACATTGGCAATAAAATATTTGCGGCGAGGCATTTTGTGTAAAAGCTACGGCCGGGGAAAAGTGATCTCCTACAGGTATGAAAAAAGGGCATTGATTAACTCGCTGCCGCGCTCGGGTGACCGTCTCATAGGAGATATTACTTTGCAGCGCAAAGCTCTCTGGGAAATATGATCCTCTCAGGATCGAAGCGACCACACATGCGGTGTCACTTTACTTTCGCGAAAAGCGATCAAACAAACAAACAAAAAAGAAATATAAGTAAAACGACATTTGTTGCTCACGCGTCGCGGATCACGTTTGGGACCTTCAAAGATCGATGACGGCTCTTGCGGAGGACATTGGTTCTTCGATACACCCGTGTAACCGGCGCTGTGTATAAATTATGCCGCTGACAACAAGCGCGGATTGAGAGGCCACGAATATATGTCTTCTGATAAATCTTCACCGAGAGAAACCAATGAACCCGCGTAGAACTTTGTGTTTCCTTTTTTTTAATTTCATCTGCTTACCGCGAGATAATGAAGTAAGCACAAAAACCGAGCCAACATAGGAAGTCGGCCTAATATGGACACGGGACCTTATACGGCTTCGATTCCACTTATAAATAATGAGTTCAATTTTGCTGAACTGCAGATCTCCAGCTGACAAAGATGCCAGGATCATTTGTTTCGGCTGCTGTTTGATTGAATCAAAGAGGATATTCAAAATCATCAGGCAAAGTATGAGAAAAAAGTAAATTATTATTTTTCAAGAACCGTTACATCAATTAAATATTAGAGCTCCTCCGAATAAGGGCATAATTGAAGTTGCGACTTAATTTATATAATTAAGCCTGGAGTGTAATTTGTTAAGTCACCTAGTGCAAGCGATCAATCGAAATTGTCATTAAATGATAATGCAAAATAAATAAGGTTAGCCACTCTAATGAGAGCTAAACATAATTACAATATATAATAAAGAGTAGACTTTGTCAAACGGAAAGTTTTGTGCACGCAACATTTTGCAAGCAGGATTTCGAAAGTATCTAGTAATTGTTATTCACTTCGTTTATCCGCACGCGTTTACAGCAAAATGTTATATATAAATTTTGCAATTTGCTTATTTGCGAGATCTTAAACTGTTCTATCTCAATCAAGGCGCGCATACTCTGTGTTTGATCTTATTTGGGTGGCTTGTTAAAATCGAAAAGAAAAAGAATTGATCGAACGCTGATATGGGTCTAACGAGATTTGACTTTCCCACCTTACATCACTACATACATCAAAGATCCAAAACCAAAACAAAATCGATGTATCGAGAAAAAATGAATATGCCTTTCGCAATGTACCAATCTGACCTAATTGAAATGAATCCCTTACATAACTTTTGACCTCATTCATCAAACATTGTCTGCCATATACATACCATAACAGAATTACATATAATGTTATAAATTTTCTTGACTCAAAGGTCAGGCCAACTTTTTCGACATTTCGCTTACAGTGATATTAAAAGCCTCGCATCTGGAATCAAAAAATGGATTTGAAAAGAGACTCATTAATGCTGAAATGAAAACATTTTCTTTAGATTACAATTATTAACTGCTAGATGGACGAATCCCGGAAAAGGAGGATATGCCAGCAGAATCAGCAGAATCAGCAGAAATGCTGGTAATGAATTTCCTTTTGACGCAACAGGCTGTACTTTGATCTTCTAAGACGATGACTTGGTTAAGTGCGCTCACCACTGAGCAATGCTAATTATTCGAAACAATTGCGACACTTGGCACTCATTTTTCGTAAGATAATGAGATGCCTTGTAACGATATGCACAGTTTAATGTTTCATTCATGTGTTTATAGGGAACAAACAACACGTAACCTCGATTAATTAATTAATTGCAAATAATTTGGCTAATATTAATTAATTGATTGAGTTTTTTTTTTTTTTTTTTGAAGGAACAAAGAAAATTCGAAGACAGCGATGACAATTGAAAGCTGCATTTAAATAAATTAACATTCACACCTATACCGAGTTTTGTTAAAAAATGGTTGAATTTCTATATTGAGCTCTGATAAATAAACAAATAACAAAGTGATGCTGGAGAATATAAAGGCTTCGAGATTCAAACTCCTTATATACATATGACAATGCCTCGCCACGAAGGACGCATTTGTCCTTGGCGACTTAATGTATTGTCTACGTGACTTCTGCTATAGGTAAAAGATAACCTGGGATAAGGTACGCCGAGGCGGATAAAACGCAGACGCGAGCATAAAGCCCTTGTCAAAAAAAGAGCCATTCAGCGGTGCTTGCTGTATTTTATGAGTTTATCCCAGTGCCATTTGCATATCGATTTAAAATACAAAATGCTATTTTACTTCTAGCTTCGAGCAACAGGCGAGATATATTTATGGGTGCACTCTTTCTGCACACAAAGTCAATGGCAATTTTAGATTGAATTAAAATTTTACATAAAATGCATTATATTTACTTTGAAACGCAAATCACACTGAGTCATCTTCAATGAACGATTTTTTAATCGAAAATTTAATTTTTTTCCTGGATAAGTAAAATACTTAGCAGCCAAATTCTTGATTGATCACGACGATTACATTTTTTCTGACTAACACTGAAACTAAAGCCTTGCAATGGTTAATTCAAATTTAATAATATACACGAGAAGCGAAAAAAAATCTTTTTTCAAAAATTAGACACGGTTTATGTGCACGAAGGATAAAGAGTTTAAAACGATGAAGCGAAAAGCCGATGCAAGCTCGTGATCACCGCGAGGTACGCTTAGTAAGCTGGGATTTTTGCACACAAGCGCAAGGCTAATCTGCTTTTCGTGTACAGACAAGGGGTTCGGCTCACACTGTTGCAGAATTTTCATACGCGCGCGTTCCTTCGCAGCAACGTCATAATTCACTTCTCGGAAGCGAACTTAACTTGTAATTATCGTTCTCACTCGGGCGCAACCTTGACTAAATCGCACTAAACTATCTACCCAAATTGCTAATTTATGGCATTCCTTCGAACGTATAAAAGTATCAACGAACATGCATTTTCAACTTCTGAACATTTATTAACAAAATCAAATTGGCTGTAAATTTTCGTCAAATTTTCAGCAAAATTAAACAAATATCTAAGGTTATCAGCAGAAAAAACTAAATATATGTACGTGAATGAACCCATTACCCAAACCATGATGATAAAAATCATCTTTTTCGGGATCACCTGAATTTATCTACGATAAACAAGTGATTAATATTGGCTCAAAAGGTACTGAATTTTACAAAAAAAATAAAAAAAAATAGTATTTCATAACATCTCAATTTTGCTTGAAACACTCGTGAATTATAAATTAAACTCTTATCGTCAACATTTCAAGCAATTTTTGCAGTTGATTGAACTTCCCCTAGTTACAGTACACACGTCATCTCTGTGTAAATTAATATATCTCTCCGGCAAACATCTACATAACATCAACAGAATCCAGGATGTGCATTCGTATCCCATAAATCTCCCAGGAAAACGAACGCGAAACAAATTGAATGAAAATCTATGTTACATAAGTCGTCTATGCCAGAAGTATTATAACTTCTGAACGTGCATTAATATAAAAGCCACTTCATGGCAGGATAAATTGCACTATCAACGACGCGAGGCTATTGCAGTTGTCCGAAATGATCATGATATAGATGAAAACTTTAAGAAAGGTCAGCGTGTAAAGGCATCCAGGACCAGAGAAAGATAAAGTGTACTACATCATCAAACATCAACAGAAGGCTGTCCGAGGATGCTAGACGATAAAATATGAATAGCCAATAGAGCATCTCTTTCAGTGGTTCAAAATTTCCATCCGAAATACATTATAGTCGTTTATCTCAGCAGGATCATAATAACAATGACTTATTTATAAGTTGTGACTAATGAATAAAACTGTCTCGTCGGTGTCTTCTTTATGTTTGACAACTGTCTTATATGGATGCACAAACTATATCTACATCAGACTACCAGATACATCACTTAAGCAGACAGTTGATCGATCGAATATACACGAAATTACATTTTCTGCATCTGCAAATTGATTTAAAGAAGTGGATCATAAAGAAGTTGAAAAAAAATTGACATTTTTTTGTTCGGATTTATCTGTAAAATATGAACGCAAACGAATTTGCTCGTAACTCATCTGCAAGCCTTAAAACTTCGACAGATCAAAATCAAGAGATGAATTATGGCGTGTGCCTTTATTCTAATATGTTGGGGTGTCTTTTGTGTGGGCAAGAAATATCGCATTTAATGTGACCGATAACAATGACCCAACACCGCTAATTCATCCGCAATTGGAGATTTAAAGAAGCGTCAATGTACGCACTGTCAGGCATATGAACGAGCAGCACAAAGCCACGCTCATGCATGACCTTTTGATTGCAGCAAAAACCACTCATCTCGTTCAGGGAGTTTTATATAAAGTCGACAATTGACCTTTATGTATCTTGCAATCAATCGTAAAACGTTTTCCGTCTGATGACAAGAAAGTATTATTTAATTAACTATATACGTGAGAATTTTAATTACCTAGTGATAGAGCTGCAATAACCACTCACACTTTTTGCATGATTTATTGCCGAGGATTCATTTTTCACCGAGTTGTGGAACCTAACGAGAAAGTGTAATTGAAAACGATGACACATTAACAAAAAGTATTATAACGATCCTCTCATTCTTAAAAAATTAAGTGTAAAAAAAGTATCCCTAATATTCAGAGACATTTAAATTAATTGAAAACTGATCAAGTTATATTTTCGACTAAAAATAAAGCCGACAAATTATGGTAATTTGAAGAAATAATAACGAGTGTTTACGAGAGGGTTTAAAACGAAATTTCATTAATTGATAACAAAATTTGACACGATGCTCTTCTCATCCATTTGAAGATCTCATCTTCAAAAAAGGATTGCCCTCTAATTAATTTTCAATGGTTCCCCAAAACTAGTTTCAAGTTTTTTTTTCTAGATCATTTTGCTGCAATCTCCGCCCAAATTCTCCGACAAAAATTTATTCGATTTACCCCGAACTGCTAGTTCGCCAAAATGCATAGGTCGGCTGTGTTGCCGTTTGATTAGTTATTTTAATGAAAGGATTTCTCAGGCCTATCATCTTCAGCTAACGGCTTTCCAAAAAAAATCTTATCTCCGGTACCCCGAACACTTTTTTATTCAATTTCAAAGAGAAAGAATTTGTGTTCCTGGTTTCATCGTTTGATCTTTTAATTCGCAAACTTAATTATTCTTATTTCCTTATACCAAGTCTCTATCTAAAAGCTCAAATTGTGCGTTATCTTCTTTACTACTTTATTTAGGCGCCTTTAAAGGTTCTGGTAAACAACTTTTTCTTTATGCCGGGTGGCTGGTTCAGAATGGATAGTTTGATTATCAAAATTCAAAGTGCTTTATTGTTTGGCCAGTAAATAACGTCAATAAACACGTATTATCACGTATAAACCCTGCACCGGCGTGTAGCGCTGAAAGATTTACGCAACTAAACTGGCCGTAAATCAAGCAACGTATTGTATTATTGCGATCCTCGTTTATAGCTAAATTGTACACTTTGTTTCTATCTTGTATGCTGTAATTTTATACACATGAATCAAAGCGATATCAAAATCTCAAAGTATTTTTGTTTATCACTATAATGTGAATTTGATGCCAGTGAAATTTTTATTTCTATACATTTTCTTAGATCAATAATACAGAAAATTATAGCAGTCTCGTGATCTTCAAACGAGTTCAATATCTGTCGGCAACCTTGTCAGATAATGAATGAAATCGGCTTGAAACATGGGAATTCAAAAGTTTAAGTTTTTTTACCACCTAACCAAGGCGAGAACATTATCAACTGCGTTTTTACGCGACTTTTATTTAGAATTATATATACGAGAGCCAATTACGAGCGTTCCAAGCTTGTACTAGTCGTGCCAGTTTTTGTCACATTTTGTGTGTGCTATAACGCCAGCTGCGGTTTTATGGAACTTGTATTCTGCTAGACTGAAAATCGCTTTTCCGTTCGCAAATTGCTGTGACCTTGAATTTGCCTTAATTTTATACAAATTAACTTCGTATTTTATTTAGTACGAATCTTCTATTTCAAAAAAAGAAACTTTTTAATTTATCAAAAGTCTATTTACCAACAATAAATATAAAATTTATTTGACACTAATAAACAGATAAACAACAAAGTTGTAATAATATTTATCAAAAGATTTTTTTTGTCTGTAGAAATTAACTATTCATTCATCAGCTTGATAGATGTTGAATTAATTTAACTGATTTTAAATCAATGACACTTGAGTGTTATTAGATGAGGAAATTAAAAAATAAAAATGTTTAATTTACTTGACAGTCAAGTACCGCAATTAATCAAACACATTTTTACGATTGATTAGACTTTTAATAACTCGTTTTTTTGTTAATAACATTTAATTGCTAAGACTTACCTGATGCACGTTATCAATAACTAATTATTTTGACAATTTAACAATTTTTGAAAAATCCAAATTTGAACTGAGTTAGAAATAAGTGCGGCTCTTGTTGGTGTGTGTAACGACGCAAAATGTCGAAGAAGCTTCTATGTGCACTCATTGAGTTGAAGAAGCACAAAGGCCTACTGTTGGAGCTGCTTTTTTAGGCTCTTTCAAGCGTTACCATTAATATGCTCGGCGACAATAAATCTACGAGTGGAATAACAGGTAAAGGAAACCCGGCGTAAGTTGCTTATCCTATATATGCAGCGCGGGTAAAAGGAAAAGAAGAGCACAGAAGAATGACTTTTCTGCGGTAACGAGCTCCCATGTACTACGTCACTTATTTTCTAACAGCGTTTGCCTGCCTAAAGTGTACTTGCGTGTGAATGCATACGCTTCCGCTAATGGCTTTGCCAACAGCAAACAATGACCCACAAAAATTGGCCTCTCTTTTTCATTCAGCACTTTTTCCCAATATTTCAACCATTTGTTTTTAGATATTGTTAATTGTTTTGTTATTATTAATTTTCTTGTAAAAATAAATTTTGCAACTGAAATATGTTTGGAAATTTATATTATTATAAGTTAACTTGTCAACTCATTGTATGGTTGAATAAAAGATAAATTTTCAACTTATAAGGCTCGAATATAAACTTCATCTTAAAGTTGTTTGCAACCGGATTAAATGAAATATCAATTGTTCGCAAAAGGTTTTCAAAGCAAAACTTAACTTCTGACCGTTCGATCTCCTGGTTCCGTGTTCCACAAAGAAAATCTGTATATACTGTATCAACGATTTGAAAGTCGTCGAGCTGTTGTCACGTCAGTGCCTTTGATACCGTCAATTCAATTCAGCACGGCAACTCAGCTTGAAAGCTGATTAGCGACTCTGTCCGTTATCTAATTTAATGCACGGAATGACTCAATCAAGTAAAATTTGTAAGCCAACTTAAAGGAATTTTCTTTCTCTCCTGCAGAACACCCATCGTGCAATTACAATCGACTTTCATAATTTTTTTTCCTCTTTTCATTATAAAAATCACTTAACTTGAGAGTCGGCAATTTATATAACGGGATGATTAACAACTTGTCTAAAACAATCAATTGACTAATAGCAATTAGGGTTTTGTTTTTTGTCAGAAAAGAAAGAGACACCGACGAAAAAAAAGGTTTACGTGCAGTTAATCGGTTTACGTGCAGATATATCGGACGGAGACCCGAAAACGAAACTCTAAACTGGAACAGAAATGTATATTTTTACGGGACTTTCGTTTGGAGAGCCAATGTCAGGGTCCGTTTCTGCTTGATTGCAGGAGGATCGGGGGACCTTGAAGAATGTCAGTGTCATGGCTTGGCCATGCCATCATGTGAGAGAACCAGTTCGATCGCCAAATGTCATGCGTTTCTCAACTACAATAATGTCCTGAATGAACAAATAAAAATGTCATTCAAATTATTAGTAAAAGTAGTAAACGACTGCAGGAAGAATCTTTTAATGAAAAAATAGTAGAAATGTACCCAGCAAATGAAGATTATTTTATTATTACAAAAGAAGCAAGTAGAAGGACATTTTTAGCTAAAAAAGTAAAGCAAATGAAAAGTTCAAGTTAAACTTGTTTACTTATTTGTTAAACTAAATTTATTTTAATTTTCAACTTAGCATTTGCGTGAAAAGAAAAAACGGAAGAAAGCAATTGCAACTGTGCAAACTGTATGCTTAGTGCATAAGAGTTACGACGATGCTCGGCAATTTGGCTGACACATTCACCGACTCGGAGTTCTCGAAACGAACAACAACGAAAGCTCCAAAGAAAGTGTATATATGCAAGCAGCCACATGGCAATTACGCCAATCCTCGACAAATGTGGCGAGCAACGCGCATCCTACTTTCACCGGTCGACGTCATATTTTTATATTTATTATGATATCAAAAGTCTGCCGGATCCAGGCGGTTTACTGTTATTTGACACAATCTTTCTCCTCATCAACGAGCCACCCGAGCAAAAAAGTGCCGATCCTTTTCTGAAGCTCTTTCACTTTCTTGCTCACGCTGCACGTTGTGATTTCAATTTTAAAATTTGAACTACAATAAATGTAACAATTGTTTTAACTAAAATTTAAAATATTCGAATTAAATTTACATATTAATGTAAAGATAATAGAAAAATAATCATAGTATTAATAAAATAGCGTGATGTTCTTGAGAACATTTTATAATTTGATGTCCTTCGGAGTGACGTTAACAAAGAGCTGCGCAGTACATACATTTTTTAACAATCACAAAGCTGCAGAACACACTTCTACGAAAACTAAAAGACTATTATGATTTTCGGGAAATTTTCTGCGACAAAAAGCGTACGTTGATTGATTGAACAGATTAAAGCCTACATGATATCATTTTAAAATTATTAATTGCTTATCATTGTGTGAAATTGATGACACGAAAATGATGACAAGACAATTTTTGTTTTTTGTCTTCCCCAGAATATACTATATAAGTGAAGAGTCTTTTTATTGTATACACCCACAAGAAACACGAGATAAACATTATTAAATGATCTCCGAAATGAAATGTAAATTCTTCTTCCAAGAACAAATGACATTATTTTCTTTGTCTGATTTAAGGATATACTTTCTTTGCTTTTTATTATTAGATCTATATATTTTTTTCTTGTTGAATCTCTTTTTTACTTTTTGAATTAAATTTGTTTTCCAAGTTTAATCCTTTAACACCATTATCTTGAATTTTTATCCGCTCAACACCGCAACTCATTGGTATTAATTACAGTAATCCAGCCAGGCAAATCACGCGTAAAAGTAAAAAGAAACGCCGCGTTTTATGTATTAAAAACATTGGATTAGAATTGCAATATCTTTTTGGTTAAATATAAGCAGTACAGTAGCAATTACACGAAATGAAGGTATGAATATAACACATGGCTGGTGAAATAAAAAAAGACCGACAATTCCAAGTATATATACCTACATATACACTCAGCTGGAAGATAGCAAACGGGTCTTCGTTATTCTTCATCTCCTCTTCTTCGGCGGACGTTTTTACGGTTGCTAAAGCGTCGACGAGATCTCCTCATTGCCGGGGATGGTAGCGAGGCCTCGAATACCAACGGAGTCAATTTTACTCATTAAGACTAGATTCCTGCACGGAGACTGGCCTGCGCTCTTGAGAGACTAGATCTCGAGGCGGGATAGCTCCGCGTTTCTACGCCGTAAACAGGCCAAGAAACGAGATCTGCGGAATTAAGTTAACCCTTTGGCGAAAGAGTGAAGAAAAACCGTGCAAAAACGTCACTTTTAACTGCAATCTGGGAGAAAAAATTCCTGCTGATTGTGCGAAACATTAAACAGCACTTAAATTACTAGTTGCATTAGTTAAAAAAAGAACGATCTTACCTATACATGACAAAACAGTTTGACGATAAAACATTAACAAGTACAACTGAAATAATTAACAGATGATGATGATCACATCAATCTTACTTCATATCATTATTAAATCCAGTTGAATTAAGATGGATGCTTTTTCTTTCATATCAAGTGACCTTCAGAGAGCATCTTTTTGTCGTATTCTTTGCCAGCATGTCTCATTCACGTTCAATCAACCAGGTTTATCGTCGCGAGCACAATATTTATCGACAAACTAATTATACAAATCAATCAATCAGTGGGACATAAAAGTTTTATTACAAAATTATGACAAGATAAACTTGACAAAAAAATAAAGGTCTGGAACATACATTAACCGTTACATTGAAGAAAACAAAAAAAAAGGGGGGAAATATTGCGGTTATACAACCTCGAAAACTATGTGACGCAGAAAACAAAACGTGACTTGACGCAACAATCAACAGGTTTGTGTGGTGCAACAGGTGTTTCAAGTGTAACGCCTACCTCGAAATAATCTGCGTACAACAACGGCGCCGAGATAGCCCTAATACCGTATTCATGGGTGTTCTTTACTTTTGTCAACCATTTTGTTCACGACGTCGAGATATTTCATAAAACGCGGCACAGCTTTGGCTCCCATCTTTATGTTCTATAAAAGGTTTATTGTACTTTCAAAGTAGACGTAATAATAAATTACGTTGAGCAAAAGACAAAAAATCGCTAATAATTTCTTCAACATACAAAACAGGTACAAAAAGTATTGTGCAAAGCATTACTTCAATTTGCAAAACCTTTTTTTTAGCATATGCTAATTAGTGAAACAATTCATATTTCCTTAAGTGTACATTTTGGATTATTCTGGCCGCGTTAATCTGATTGTGTGTTCCGGAAACACAGGTTTATTTTATGTATATAATTTCATAATACAAACTTTGATCAGATTTTATGAAACTGATTTCAGTAGACTCTGCACATTAATTTTAGGATTTGAAAGTGTGATTCCGAAATATGCTTGTTAACCTGGAATTCCGGAGATTTGACTAGTGTTTTATGTGAGCTTGACCATTAGCGAATAACGGTAACTAACTTAGATAGCCAAAAACGACGATTCTCCAAAAGTACTGTTGTTCTATTCACAACAATTTATGTCCCAAAAGGCTTCTTTGTCTTCTAACAAGAAAAACTATCAGAAATAATTCTAACATTTATTTGCCACAAACATTTATAACCCATAAAATGATGCAATGAAAAACACTTAAGGAATTTTTTTTCCTTCATGAAAAATCTATAAAGAAACAAAATTTTTCACTTACAAAATACAAAGGTAAAATGTTTGCAGTCAGAAATTAAACTGTTTTGGACAAACAAATTTGGATAATTAAAAAGCTGACCTAGCATCGTTTGATAACTGTCATGAAAGCTGATACTACGTTGATGTAACACAACAGGGCTGTAGTTGTTGGACAACATAATCACGGCGAGGCGTTGCAAGTACAATGTTTTATAGACGATGGTTCCATCCCATCGTCATTATTTCTGACCGTGGGAGTGATTGCGGATAGAAACGTAATTATCCGGGCAGCGCTGAATTTATTAGAAGCGCGTTTTTGATTTACGAGCCGAGTTTTCTGTGTTGCTTTATAAACCCATCTCCATATACCTCCATACACCAGCGGACAAAATTACTCTCGATCTTATCGGTACGGTCATTGTCCGTGCGCGAGATTCGCGAATAATTGAAATTCAACGCAGCTGAAGAAAATGAAAGTAAAATTCAAAGAGTTTGCATCATAATTCGCTTGGTACGTGAGGACAACAATTTATTAACATTTTCGTCAAATGATATTACGTAATTGAAAAAAAAGAAAAGAGCACTGATATATGTTTTGGGATTGAATAAAAGGGCGTGGACGTGTGAATTGAATATTGCGATTTCATTGACCGCAACCGAAAAGAAGAAGGTGATTGATTTGCACGTAGGCTTATCTTCCATTCCCTTTTTGCATTCATCGCGCTCATTAATCAATATTTTCTTGCACTCGAAATTGAGTAATTTTCACCAACATTGTGCAATGCACACCACGTAAATAACAATTATTTACGTTTCGCATTGCCCTCAGTCAAATCGATGCTTTGATGATTATAAAACCATTAGGATGGTATTGGGAATTGAGCTAACTTGTTTTCCATGATTAATCGGTCGGACCCTGGAGGAGTATATGCAAAAACAATATAAATAGTTGTGTTAGAAAAATTATATCTTGCAGAAATTATAAAATGTTACATATTAGAAATGAATGAACATTTTTCTTTACTTTCGAATTCAGTGTGGACTTTTGTTATAAATATATGTAATTTGGGAACAAAATCCTCGAGCGAGAGTGATCACGAAAGTAAAAGATTCGTAGAAATTAATTTAAAAAGTCATATATCTCGGCATGCTCTAGTTAAAAAGAATTTCTATTTGCACGATCTTGTGCAAGCAAATTTCCTCCAACAATAGTGTTTACTTTTTTGCGCTTCATTCATAATCAAGATGATTGATTGTAATTAAATAGTGTTTACAGCTACAAAGAAAGTTCGATTTTCATTATATGAAAAAAACAGCAACTCGTTTTATACTCCGTACTGAAAGAAAAACAAGTAAGCATCCCTTTTTCTACCCATAATTTAATAATATTTCTAACAAGGTTTACTTATTGCTTGACGTAAAGTATACATACAGGAAAAAAGGAAGCTAGTTATCTTTTTGCAGCTCGACATAATAATGCTGTCGGGAAAATGAAAGCAACATGTTAAAATTAGAAATTGTAGAATGATATCTGTATAAACATGGGGCTGTTTAATTTGAAACACTCACATATTATAGATGTGCTATAACTACAAGATTAATCACAGACGTAGACCAGAAGGCAGCCCTGCATAAGCTCGTTAGACTAGTTTAACAAGATCCCGCCGCAATTTTTGTTCAACTTTTTTTATCCACCACTTATTTACTATATTTTTAACCACACCCCATAAGAATTTTTTTTCTTTTTCTGCCTGTTCATCATTTGTTATCAGTCCTGTCACTTGTTAGAAGCATCTACACCTCACCCTGATTATTAAAGATAAGTTAAAAACCTAAAGACAACTTTAAAAAAATCTAAAAATGACTCTAAAAATGCCGAAGACAACTTTACAAAATTTTAAAGGCAATTTGAAGTAGTTATCTTGAAGCTTAAAACCTAAATGTTTATTCTGAAAAAAGGGGATCGACAAAGGGATCATACAAGACTTTCAGGCGTGCACATATGACAGTCACAAATTCATGCCAATCAATAAAGGGCGAGTTCTGTTAAAAGGGCAAATAACGATTGCAGTACGCCCACAAGACAAGACGGATAGTCGCGCGGCTTTGCAAAAGAGAACGCAGATAAAGAAACGCGAATGATGCTTCGCCCGTTGGGGCCGGATGCACAAAGCGTATCGCGCGGCCATCTGGAGCGGTGAACCGGTCTGCGTGCCGAT